>JAEIIJ010017049.1:0-158498 GCA_018904815.1 Drosophila ogumai | reverse complement strand
TTCTGGTCGCTTAAAAGGTGAAAAGGCGAGCTGAAAAGTCTCAGAGCTTGAGGCGGTCAGCGGTCTTGATTGTTCCAACCCAACGAATGCCTAGCTCCATACAAAAGCAAGCCAACTTGGACCAGAACTTTAACATAGTTCTGGCAGCGAGTGAAAGGAATCTTAGCGAGCGTGCGTACAGGCGAAGTTTAAAGTTCGAAACAATGACGTTTAGTTTAGTGCTAAGCCTGAGATAGTTCCCCTCCGTCAGCGAGCTGGCATTTCCTGCTTGGTTATGCAGCTCAAGTCGCCGCGCTTGACACATTTCTCCAGGGAGGACGTTCGCACGTCCTTGTCCTCCTGCCTCTCGTTCGGCTGTTGTTGTTGCCGGTGGTCCTGTCCAGCTGTCAGAGCAACTTGTCAACGCAGTCATCAATGTCGGCGTGACAGCATCACGGCACCGGCATCGCCTGTAACTATGCCAAGCTTTTGCAATGTTCGCACATTTGGTCCGCGCTCAGTCCCTCTTCCGGTTAACCCAATGCGGATCAGGGGTCGAAAATCGAACAGTGAGCTTGGAAAGTAATGGTATATGAAACGAATTTATATTACGAATTTACTTGCAGCTCAGGGTTATATATAATATATATCTTTATGTTGAACTATAAAATTAACATTATCTACAGTAATTTAAATAAATTTATTATTGCTTGTACAAGTTTTAAGTTCAGTTTCTATTTGCATTCCCTATTTTAATATTAGTAACTCTGTAAAATTAAATATAAATAAGCTCCCTTGCATATTTTTGCTTTTTTAAGTGAGACATTTAATGGGTTAAGACATGCTGCAAGTCGAACAGCCACTGACCACCAGGGGCGAGAAAGTGCGAAAGCTGCAGCGACTCCTAACCAATATTAATGAGCAAATTCAGCAAGACGTGCACCACATTTAATAGGAAATTGAAAATAATATGCGTCCAGGCGATGAGATCATAAGAAGTGATGAAAGGAAAATTAAGCTTTAACTCCGACTGTTAATTTTTTATGGAAACGAAAGAAAACTTAAAGACTATGCTATAAAATTAAAGTTTTTATTTTAATTTTCTCTTGGAAATAAAACAGTAATTTATTTATGTAAAAAACTAAATTAAATTTATTCAACTTTTGACCAGTTTTTCAACTCTTCGCCTGCATATGTGTGATTTTATGTGATTATTATCATTTGCTGTGACACAAAAAACCGAAATATAAAAAAAAATTCACAAACTTTGCCAACTGGGTAGCACGTGCTGCCCTATCCGACCCTCATCCTGCTAAACCCACACCCTTTTGCCCAGCGACAAATAAAGTTGTGAATCACCACGAGAAGTTAAAGAAAAAAAAACGTCACGTGCAAAAACTTTCTTAATTTAAAAGAAATTTTCAAACAAACTCAATTAAATAATTTCAGGCGCAAATAAAGATGAAAATGTGTGCGGCAGGAGTTTTCGGTGGGGTTTGTCGGGGGGCATGATGTTTTCATAGAATTTTATATGCTACACGGAGTCATGCAACTGCTGTCTGCAAGACAATTTTAATGCCACAAAATTTTAATTGAGCTAATCCCAAACACCACATGCTTTCCTGGGCTAACGAGCCAGATGTCAGTTGGCTGGCTTGTCTGTCTAATTTCCGAAAGGGGGGATTTTTCTGCAGCACACATGTTGCACACAGCCGGCGAAGTGAAGTCAAGAGGCATTAGACTGAACGTAATTATAATTGCCTTCGCAGAAAGATTAGCCCAGTTAGTTGGCTGTGGAAAAAAAGACAAGTACGAATCCTGACTTGGCATTCTCACACTGAATATCCAAACAAACAGATCACTTATTGAGCAGCAGTTATAAATATATAAAATATACATAAAAAATGAACGCCGACGAGGGCTTCCTGACACAGCGATCCGTAGTCATGGATGTAATGAAACAGCTGGATGACATGCTGAATACCAATAAAATGGAGTAGGCTTTTTTGGAGGTCCTTCTAGATATTTCCTTTATTTATTCCTTTCTCTAGCACCAAGGGCAAAGAGGAAAAGAAACCCGAGGTGGACCCATCCACAGGCGTTACAGAAACCAATTTTGTGGTTTCTGCTAGGGACATTCGCAAGAAATCCTCGCGGGCCTTCAAGAGGATGACCAAGGTCTCCAACATGAACCAAATAACCTTTATGCGCCAGATCGACGTCACTCAGCAGGACCGCCAAGAGGCTCGAGCTGATCGTGAGCGTGTAGCAGAAAGTTTTCGCAGGTCTTGAAGGATTTTTTATTGTTTATTTACATTCCTATACATATTCCTTTTAAATTTTAGATTTGGCAATGAAGAGTATCGCCGTACCAACTATGAAAAAGCTATATTTTATTATTCGAAGGGTATACAGTATGTGGTCGACTCGCCAGTTCTATATTGTAACCGGGCCTTGGCAAAAATCAAGTGAGTTACGATCAACATAATTATTTCCCAACTAAGCCTGAACTTTAAAAGGAAGAGGGACTTCAAGTTGGCAATAATGGACCTAGACTATGTGCTCTTAGCACTAGACCCCTATCACTTGAAGGCCTTGCTGTATAAAGCCGGAGCTCTGGCCCGCCTCAATAACGAAGCCGAGTCACAGTACGCAATATCATTGGCCTCCCAATTCAACAGAGCCCCAAAGGATCAAAAATATATAGCCAATTTCTTGGAGAAATTACGAAGCGAATTCTAAAACGAATTTCATGCAGTTTATTCACCTTTACCAATGTTTTGTTAGGCGCATGAATATTGTATATTTTATGGGGGAAACAATAAAGCGCATTCATAAACAAAGGGAAAGTAGATTCGGATTTCAGATTTCAATCAAATAACGAATGCACTTCCTGCATTTAATTTGATGTTTTTGTCATAAGAACTGCACCCACTTTTCATAAACACAAAATTTGGACACGCACACACGCACAAAAACAACATGCTGGAAACTGCAAAAATATGGAAAATTATTTTCCTTTTTCCATCTCCATCCACTACACACAACTACGAGCACAACTCGCTCTTTGTTAGTGGCAAACGAAATTTGCAATTTTTTGCATAAATTCAATAAAAATTCCTATTGTCATGAGAATATTTGCCAATACAATATACAGCCCAGGAGGGGGTGTGTCCTGCCCCAGCTTCCAGCTGGGATAAGGGCCACTTATACGCTTCGTTGGGGGTTACACCAACCCCAACCCCTTGGTATCCTCCCTGCCCCTGGCGACCGCAAAAGACTGACGTTGCGGCTACAAATGCGGGCAATGGAAATTGAGGGGGAAAAAGGCGGATTCGAGGGCAGCAGTGGTAGTAGTTGTAGTAGAGTTTTGTCGAGCTTTCAATATGGCGCCAACACCATTTGCATTTGCCAGCTCCACTGCGCTTCGCCCGGCTCCTTCCTTCTCCGGAGCTCCTACCAAGTCCAGAAGCAGTTCCCGTTGCACGGCTCGTCGCCGTAATGAAATGCAGTTCAAATGCTTGGGGTATAAACTTTTGTCACAACAGGCAGCAGGCAGGCAGCCAGCAGCACAAGGACATCGCCAAGGGATGCGCTGGTGGGAGGCATTGGGCGGGTTGTAAACTAGCAAACAAAACGCAACGGAAGTGCCACAAAAAGGGTTTCACTGTTTGTCAATTGTGTGCGGCCGCAGAGTTGACACCTAAACCAATTCCCGCAAAACCAGCCAGAGGAGCCCCGCATCCTCACTGGCCAGACTTGGTCAATCCCCCTGACACTACTGACACGCTAACTGAGTGCCATAGAGCTGCAGAGCTGTGGGAGTGCACTGGGAAAAGCTACAGTTTACTCTTTAAAAATAAACAGAAGCAGAAAGTAAACCAAAATCCATTTTAAAATGGAAAATATTTATAAAATCTCGTTAGGGAACTACTACTTTTTTTTTAAACTTTAATTTAAGATATTTTCTATTAATCCCAGTGTAGACTGCCCTGAGGCCAATCTTAAGAAATGCAAAAATGACTCTGGCTTGCTGCGGCTCTAATCAACATCAAACGCTGCACTTCCTGCTGGTGATGTTAGTGGCACGGCCTCAGCCACCGCCCATTCCTTGTAATCAATGCTGTAAACACTTATTTTTGTGGTTGTCAGCGAGCTCTGCGACTACAATTTGTGCCCGAAACAGGAATCTCGGATTGGAGGCGCACCCGGAGATGGGTGATGGTAAAGTTTCTTGTCCCCGCATCTACGAACATTGTCTGGTTACGGCTTTTTGCAATAGAGAACTGCTGGAATTCGGTTCTGTCGGTTGTGTGCCAGTTTTTGTGGTCACAACCGGGTCGACCAGGATTGTAAGGTGGCTTTAATGTCTGCTTTATATGGCCAGCAGCAAATGATTATTGCAGGTGAAGTTTTTAGCTCAGGTTAAGCTGCAAGGAAAAACTTTTCTTATCGAATCGGATGAAAAAACTTTGGATTCTTAAAGTGATTAGAAGTGGTTTACGTGTGGTTTAAACTTTTGAGGTTTTTTTTAAAGGTGTTTGCCAACTCGGTTTTTGTAAACCTAAAACTAAGTTTAAGTAAACCCCAAAACTCCTGCAGAAAGGAAATGTAAGTACAATTATTCAAGCAATTTTACTGCCCAAAAATCAAATTTATTATTTCTTTAATACAAAAAATATTTAAAAATGTAGATAAATATATTTTTAAAGTCAACTTAATGCCAGAAAGGTTTGAACCCCATTTTTTGTGCTTTGCTAATACTCCTTGTCTATGCTTTAACTTTGAAAAACTTTCCTGTCTCGTGTGTGTCAGTCACTCTGATTCCCCCATGGCATATAGTCAACTTCAACGAGGATCTTTATGAATCACACACACTAGAGCCATCGGCGTCAGACTTTTCCGCTTTTCCGATCCCCAGGGTCGGCCTTTCAGCTGGCGGAGAAGTTTTCCCCTAAGGATCGCCGCCCATAAACTCAGGAGGAGGCGTTCGTGAAAAAGTACAAGCAGGCGACCCTTGGTTTGTGGGGCTTCTTGTTGTCCGATGGCTTTCAAGTTGCGGTCCGTGGCGGCAGCAGCTTCTTGGCCAGAAAGTAATTTGGCCTTTATCTGTATTGCGGTTTGAACAGGGGGCCAAACAAGCAACATCTTTCGCTCGGTTTTGTTGTAATATTCTGTTGGTTTAGCATTTTTGTTTTCCTTGTTTGCACCACATCCGGGACTCATTTTGGTTGTCTTCGGTTTGAGGCTAAAATTGCAGTCCTTCGCTCTCCCTCATCGCCTTGCCAGGGTGGGGAAAACTTTTCATTTGAGGGGTCGTGGGCCTCTCCAACTGCTGCTCCTGCTGCTGTTGCCTTTGCTGTCTGTGCTGACATTTGCCCGAATTGAACTTTTCGTTGCGTTGGGCCAAGTTTTTCATTAAGCGGAAAATATTCCGTGCTTTTTGTTTATTTTTGCATCCATCTGACATTGACTGTCATTTGCCCTTTCCGGCTGGCAGTTCATTTAAAGTTTACGCAGCTCGCTTTTAATTAGCATCGAGATTTATCTAGTTGCCCAGTCCTTCCCTCTCGGTTATAGAATCCCACTCGATTGACACTTTTGGCTGCTGCTTTATTGAGGGTTTATTTGCTTTGCTGATTTCTATTTTCCCAACGACTGGCCAAAGGAATTTCGAATGCAAACAGCATCGAACCCATCGAAAGGACAAACGGAACATGTCTTGAGTCTTGAGAAAAAAGCAGATACAAAATCGAAACAAGTGGATTGGGAAGCTTTTGGGAATTCCATTGAAGGATGTGTTTGTTTGTGGATGGAGATGAGTTGGCAGTAGACAAAGAACTTTAGCTACTCTCATCTTTTTTGAGTGAATTAGCAATTGGTAACCTGCAGAGTGGAACAGTGAGAGAAATCGGACACATCACTATTGATAAATATTACAGAAGTAATTAAGACTTACTTTATTACTGTTTAAGGGAAAATCCCACAAATATCCAGCCTTATTTTTTGCACTCTTCCTTCTTAAAAGTTATTATTTAATTATGCTTGGGGAATGGGAAAACTTCTGCAGTTACTTCATTCCTATCGAGTTTCCTCAGGGTGAAGTACACTCCATAGTGCACTCATTTCCCACTCTTCCTTTGCTCTCCCCTGGCACTGCCGAACCACCTAAGGAAATATATTCACGTTGCTTTTTCATTATTCATGACAACTGGCTGTTGGTCCCCCGTATGCGAGTATGTGCGGCTATAGCCCGAGGTAGCTGTAACTGAGTCTGAGCAAATAACAGATACGGATACGGAAACTGGGGAGCTGCGGCGACGGGGGTAGCCATAACAAATAACAAAGATGACAATAAAAAGCAGCAAAACAATTTCCCCATTGCCGAGAGACCCAAAAAAAGAAAGAAAAAAGCTGGGCAAAAGAAAAGGCAACTAATATTTTAAGAAAACACAACGTACGCCGGCGAGGGGAGAAACTTAATCGCATGTGTGAAGGGGGGTGTAATGGGCGGGTGGAAAACAGGCAACAGTTTTCCAGCTTTTTTTTCTTTTATTCTTTTTTTGCTACGCAAGTGGCCGTCATCAAATTCAAGTGACATATTTAGACAGCTAAGCGACTCCCAAGGTGAAGCTGCAGCAGCAGCAGCCGGAAAAGCCGTTGGCAATTTCCAGTGTCTAGACCAAGGGTGGCTGATACAACCCCAAAATGAGAAAGGACGTCTTAAGAGAGGGTAACGACTCTGAAATACCTCAGGTTGGTGTCTTGTTGTATATATTTTATAGGTCTTAGGGGTGAATATTATCACCATTTAATAACAAATACAAATATTCAATTAAAAACTTGCTCTAATATTTTACCAACATCCTTTAGGGTTTATAATCCCTAAAATCTTTCAGAATCTCTTATGTATTTAAATACTTTTCGCTAAATATTATATACCCTTTTAAGATTACAGAGTATTTAAAGAATAGTCATAAGGGGGAATAACCGAAAGGGAGACAGGCAATGTAAGGGGAATCCTTGGCCCGGGACAAGTTGCTTTTAATAATAAAATCATTGAGCATCAAAGCATAAAACTCAGTCAAGTGCAACATAAGCTTAAAGACCAAATCGTGATGGGGCGAAAGCGAAAAGGGGAGTGCCCTTACCTTGGCGGTTACCTCGGCGCTACCCCGACATGTGGGCGGCATGTGCTCGCCCAATTCGATTTTCCACTATCTATATACACTCATATATATACGGATTCCGCCTTTATTCGTTGCTCTTGAATGTGATTTAATGTTATTTTTACAGCCAAATTAGTTGGCTTTTGATGTTCGCTTAACTTTGGCTGCTTTAAGCCGAACCACAAAGAAAATAATGGTGGCAGAGGTGGCCTATAAAGAAGGCCGAATAAAGGAGCACGAATTTATGGCAGATGGCGGCGGGTGGCTGCAGTCATAAAGCCTTTCAAGGCTCTGAGTATCTTTAAGATACACATGTGTACATATTCGAACAACCGAGTGAGTAACTGTAAGAGTTAGTGCAACTGTTACTGGTATTAACTTTTATCTTAGGCCACACTTTGATTGCCCCACTTTTGTTTTGAGTGATTGTAATGACTCCAACTTGAAACTGAGCCTTCGAGTCAAGTGCAATCGCTTCAAGCTGCTGCAGTTCGTATCTGAAAGGTCTTGACTCATAATGTGGCAGCTGTTTGCCCAACTCAAGTTCTTTCAGCTTGTTCACATTTGGCAAACATTTTGATTGCCACTCTGATTGATGAATGCGTGTGTGTTTTTTCGTCGTATTTGGTTTTAGTTTTGCTTCGAAATGTTGTTGAGTTTTGTATGATTATCAAATGAAAAAGGGAAAATAAATTAATATAAAAACATCACGAGTCTTTTAATTAAGTTATTTTTGAATATGTACATTTATGAAAAAACTTTTTATATAAATTCTATTTTAATAAACAAAACGCTTTTAAAGTACATGCAAAGAAAATTAAAGAAAATCCTTAGCTTCGTTTAAAGAAGCAATAATTTGTGTAACTTATATACCAAATTACTTGAGTTGAAACCAATCAATTAGGTAAAGTCCTCGGTTGCCTGCGAAACAAATCGACATGTAATTGAAATTAAATGTCTGAGTGGATCCTGTGGCAAGGCACTTAAGCGGACAAACCCTTCTAGCCATGTTTTCCCTTTAACAAATGAAGAATCAGTGAAACCAATGCCAGACGGACAATAACCCCAGAGCTATGTCTACTAATCCCCTATTATTTTACTTGGCCGTCTCATTGACATCGTTCTCGATTGTTAATTATTTTCATTGTACTTGTTATGAAAGTTTTTGTTTGCCCTGCCTCGTTGTGCCCTCGGAATTTGCGCTGCGAGTCTGTGTTGTCCTTAAGGATTTGGGGCATTTAATTAGGCGCAATCAAGTTGACATTTTAAACAATTTAAGCGAGCAAACACGGGGCTGTTTACTTCGCATTTCCTCGCTGGCCCGCTACCCCGCTTCAGCTTTGACTACTTTAGCGCATATTAAAACGCTTTATGGCTAAAGGCCAATTGCCAGCGAGTTGAGTGAGTCGCAGTCGAGTCCTTTGCCGTTGGCAGTGCTCCTTTTTGGGACGAAAATCGATAAGCGGGAGACTTGGGGGCCCCCTGCCCTCCCCTGCTATTAATTATGTCTTTTGCCGTTTTGTCGCATTGACGTAGGCGGAGCAATTAAGTTGCTGCTGGTGGTGAAGCGGGGGAGGAGATATGGCCAAAAAGGGCAGGAGGCTGTAAGGCTGCGGAGACTGAGGAAATGAAATTCGGCCTGTGCTTTGGTCAGTCACATAATACGTATCAATGGGCAATTCCCGCCTGACACCCTCTTCCTTCTGCCAGTTCTCATATCCTATCCTAACCACCCCAACTCCTGTTGTTACGTGACCAGCAAAATAATTCATATGAAAATTTAATTTGTATTTTTTGCTGGGTGTCTGTTTCCTCTAACGCTGACTCTAAATGCTTTGGAATTGGCATCTAAAAAAATGTTGTACACAAAATATTGATTACACTGGCTTTCAAGAAAAGCAGATATTATATATTCCATTAATATTGATTAGGAAAATCGATAAGAAATATTTAATAATATTTTTTTGGCTTTAAAGATAAGCCTATAATGACCAATAAGGCTGCTCTTTTTATTTTCAAAAGTGCATACTTTCAGGCTGTCCCAAAAATAGAATCTGTGCTTTACATTAATTATGATCCTTTCATTTTCACCCACATAGCTTTGGGTACCGGGTATCTTGCAGTCGATCACACTTTCCTACTTGTTCTGTTATGCATGCATTGCTAAATGCAATTTCTGAACTTGCAAAACCTATGATATTTCTACATTTGTACTAGTTTTTCATAAAAGCAAACATAACGTCCAAAGAATAAATTTTTTCTTTAAACGATTCCGCTCTTAAATTGGACAAAGACTGACTGGACTGGGCACAAAGCAAATGATTTTCGTGCTGCCAACCGCATGTGAAAATAAATATTATTAGACTGATCTGCCATTATCCCCCTCCACCACCAAAGTTGTATCTGGTTTGCCATTTTGCATTGAAAAATACGCGGAAAAAATAGAAATGATTGCACATTTAGCAATAAACAGGCAGAAAAGCAGGAAAGCAGAACAAATGTGGTTTAGCTTGTTTTGGCTTTATGTTTGTTTATCATGGGGACTACTGATGATATCGGCCTGGTTGTGTCAACAGTATTCCTTTGACGCCCATGGCCGCGAGTGGATGAAACTGAAACATGTTTGCGTTTTTGACAATTTGTGCATATATTTTTTGTGGGTGAAAATTTGATTGCATGAACCGCAATTTGAATGATATTCGGCTTTTGCGGTTATTGCACATGAACGAACGTGGTCGGGATATTGACGTTCTTGTGGTCATTGGTTTGGGCCATTAAGTGATTTAACCATCGGTTGGCTGATTACCGTATTAATTATAACTCCCCTGGAATGCTTATGCCGAAGGCCGAAATTCTCATTAGCCCAAGAATGCAGAAAATCGGAAGGCAAGCTGAGAAGCTTGGCAAATAAAGTCCATTGAAATAATTAACAGTCCGAGCCGTTTGCCTGGAAATTTGCATTGGCCTGGATTTGTATTTGCACCTGCTCCCGGGCTCGGCCACCTTGCAAATCTGCATTCGGCCAACCGCACCAGCCGCTCTGCCCTGAGTCCTCGGACAAGTTCCGGACAGCGTTTTAAATTTCATTAAATCTGCTCACTTCGTTTGCCAATGCAATCAACAACAGCTAAGACTCTGGAGGGGGAAGCACCGCATTTCATTTACACCGCCTCGAGTGCTTGAAATCTACTTAAGGGCCTGACTTGCTCTGCTTCTAGTTGCTCTGTCTAACTAGCTTTCTTCCTTCTCTCTCTCTCTCTTGTTCCCGTTCTCTTTCTCTTAACCTTCTGTAATTAACTCGCCTCAACTCCGGATCTTATTGCATTTATTTTAATGCTCTATAAGTGATAATTAATATAGAAACTACGTCAGGGGAGAATTTTAACATTTAGTTAATTAGAACCTTTTAAATTAGAGCCTAAAACATTTCAGACATTTAATTAGATAAATAAATAAATTTGTCATAAACTGAAACGTGAATATTTCACCATTCAATTAATTTTGAGAAATATTTATAATTTTTTACATTTTAAGTATAACAATTTTATTCGATATATTCATTTTATTCGCTATAATTTGTACTTAACTTATTTCACTCTGGTTGAGGTTGTGCTTTCCCCATTTAATTTAAATTTTCTTATTTTAAAATTTATATTTCAAATTTTCTCAGTGAAAGAGTATCCCATTTTCGACCTGAACTAACTTAATTTTGCCTGGGCTTGTTTTTACTGCGTTTGATCCACTTTACGCTT
This sequence comes from Drosophila ogumai, assembly GCA_018904815.1. Classification (NCBI taxonomy): domain Eukaryota; kingdom Metazoa; phylum Arthropoda; class Insecta; order Diptera; family Drosophilidae; genus Drosophila; species Drosophila ogumai. Next base: position 147,598 of record JAEIIJ010017049.1, on the reverse strand, counting down.
GGATTTTAGTTTAATTTCTTGCTGTTTCTTTTTAGCTGTGTTTTCGTCCTTTTTCCATAGCGCACCTTGTTCTTTTTTCCTTCTTTTTGGTTAGAAAAGTTAGCTGTGCGCTTTCGCTTTTCCTCTAATTTCTTTTGCGCTATTTTTCAAAACGTTGTTTTTTTCTTATGCTCCAGCTGCTGCTGCTGCTGCTGCCGCTTCTCCTCCTTGGCGCCCGCTCTAAGTGAAAAAGTAAACAGAAATCCATTAGCTTGGCAATCATTGACGGCGTCGCCAGCGGCACCGCATCCTGCTGTCTCCCGCGCCCTCGCCATTGCTCCGAGAGGTCAGTTGGGCTTGGGGATTGGGTGCGCGGGTGCAGGGTGATTTTATAAATTGCTGCCATCAAGGCATTTGTTCCACTTTTCCTTCACTTCCACTTCCATTTCCATTTCCATCCAGCGACGACAATTTCTCGAACTAAACTTAAATAAATAACACAAACAGCTAACTAGGGGGCGAGGCTGTCCCTAATCGATGTCGATTTTATAGCCCAGATCGATGGAGGCCCTTATGTGCTCCTTCAGGTTGATGTAGCCATTGCGCAGCGACTCCTGGGTGAGGAACTCCTTCACCTTGCCCTCGCTCTCGCAGAACACCAGGTTGTCTGTGTGGTCGATCATCCGCTGCACGTGCTCCGGGAATCTGAACAGGATTAGCAGGGTCGAGCTGGAGGCGTCCGCCTGGCGGCACAGATCGCTGGACAGCTTCGAAATGCCCTGGGCAGCGGTGTAGTCCATCCCGCTGATGCGCTGCCCATCGATCACCACCGTGATCTTGAAGTCCGCCTGCGTGCAAGCCTTGAGGACTCGCTCCCGCAGGTAGTTGATGGCCGGAAAGTATATCCCGTTGCCCGGCGTCACCCGGATGTACTGCATCTCCTCCAGCTGCTCGATCTTAACCCGGATCTCGGGGCGGGCCCACAGGAACAGCAGGTGCAGGGCGGTCACCACGATGCTCACGAACAGGCCCACCTCCACGCCGAACAGCACGCAAACGCAGAAGCACAGCAGCCAGGTGGCAAAGTCGCGCTTCGAGTCGCGCCACAGCCGCAGCGGCAGCTTGAAGTCCAGCAGCGTGAATATGGAGCATATCAGGATGGCCGCCAGCGTGGCCTCCGGGATGTAGTTGAAGTACGGACTCAGGTAGCTCAGGGCCAGCAGCACGATGATGCCTGCCAGGAGGGAAAATTAAATATTTAATTTCGAGGATTAAGGATTAAATGTATGTCAATGAAACCTTTTCGTAATTATGATTTTCTTTTTGAGGCTTTATGAGTTTTGGCATCGAAACTCACCCAAATACAGATTGGCCATGGGCGTCCTGAGGCCGCAGGCAGTGCTGATGGCATACCGAGTAAAGGCTCCCGAGGATGGCATTGCCTGGACACAGGAGCCGAACATGTTGCAGAGCCCCACGGTGAGTAGTTCCTGATTCGTGTCCACCAAACCCTTGGGGGCTACAAAAATTAAAGAGAGTTATTTAAGTTTATGTTGTTATTCTTGTTTCATTGCCATACTCACTCAGTTTTCCGATGGATATATTCGTGAGTATTCCAACTATGGGAATTACAATAATGCCCATGTTTAGTTCCTTCAACACCTCCCAGAAACTATAGCTCCGCTCCGGGGTAACAATATCCAGGCTGGGCACCGTGAAATTAGGCAGAGTGGCCAAGGCATTCTTGCTGAGTGCATAAGGAACCTGGCCACTCTTATGTATCCAAATATAGGAGACAATGCCGGCAATAAGCACTATCAGGGTGTTTCTGGAGGTGGACAAGTAGCGACAGCAGATTCTCAGAACTTTGCTTCTGTTTTCATTGTGAGCCACGCGTTCCAATAACTGCAAAAGATGTGAGATTAAGTAATAATACTCTCTGGGGATTATTTCAAAGCTTACCTCCAGTAACAGCAGAAAAACTATAGCGCAGATGCCTACTGTGAGATCCGCCATATTTGATTCGTCAATTCGAGAACTCAGCATCCCAACGGAGTTCATGAGACCAGCAACTAAGTACTTAATGCCCAGGAGCACTTTTAACTGAGATTCAATTACCAAAATGGCTGTGGCCGAGGAGAAGGCTTTGATAACTGGCATGGATATAAACTCAAAGATGAAACCTGGAAGAAAATGTAGAGTTTAGAGCTGAAGTGATGCATAATAATAACAATAATTGCTTTTAACTCCATTTATACGATTAAGTTTACTTAGCAAATACTGGCCCAAGGTAAATACAAACATAGGTGCCAATAATCATTGCTCTATATTCCAGTCACTTCAATGACACCTGCCTTAGCATTGCTGAACCTCCCCCACCCACACTCAATGCTATCTGAGATCTAGTCTAGTTCCGCATACAAAACCACAACACCGAATCTCCTCCGAAGAAGTGCTAATTGAGGCAAATGGTGCTAATCGCGGTCAAACCGCATAACAGTTATCACGCAGCACACTCAATTAGGTGCTTAAAGCGAGCTTTAAAGCGGATCTATTTCAATCCAATTGGCACTGCCCGAGTCCAAGTTCATGGGGGAAGTAACACATGTCGCACTTAAGTCAATTTAGCAATGAGATCACACGAAGCCCAGCTGATATGTGAAAGCCGGACACTAAGGGAATTTGCCGCAAATTTTCTTTGTGAAATTTTCTATTTATATTTTATTATTATAAAACTTTGCAGCATCATGCGTTCATAGTATGGTTAATGTTTAAGAAGTAATTAATCTTATTACTTCCTAGTAATTCTCCTTATCGTATTCTTCAGAAAAAAACAGCTAGTTCTACTGATAAACTGTATTGTAAATATAGATATTGATTGTTTTGAATTTATATTACTAATATTGTAATGATTAATATTTGTTCCACTGCACTTCTACTTATCTGCTCCTAAAGCCAGTTAATTATATCGAAACCTCATACCGATCTTATTTCCTGCAGTGTATCTTCACTTACCCATTCGCAGCGTTCCCATGATAATCTGCACAATTCCACTGAGAAAGGTGAGCAGGAAGGCAAATTCTATGGGTCGCCCCACCGTAAATTGTACACTGACTAGGGCCACCAGGCTGGTGGGACCGATGATGACCTTGTCGATGGACCCGAACACCAGGTAAATCAGGGGTCCAATGAACGCCGAACAGAGACCATAGCGAGCCGGCAGACCGGCCAGCAGGGCGCAGGCCATGCTCTCCGGAATGATGGTGAGGCCAAGGGTGATGCCGGCGATGAAGTCATCGATTCCCCATTCGGTGGAGTACAGTGGCAGCCATTGGAAGACCGGGACATGGCGGTGGAGGCGGCGTTTCCACTTGCTGGCGGTCGGAGCCTTGCCCGCTTCACTCGCCGGCTTGCTGATGGCTCCCGGGAGAAGAGCTCGCGCCGTGGCCTTCTCCAGGGCCTCGGCCTCCGTCTCCAGTTGCGGATACATGGCTAAGGAGTTGTTGGTAGGTTGGGAGGGTCTGGTTAGATGGCTTAGTTAATCGCACGTCTGTCCGCCACAAATCGCAACTGCCGAATGATAGCACCGGCCGAGCTCATCCCACTGATAACGATCCGGAGATCGCAGATCGCGGACTGTAGATTGCTCGTCTCTTGTTTGTCTTACACATCAGAGCCTCAATTGGCATTGTGACTGGTGGCTGCCGCCCGGGATCTCGCGCCTCGCTCGACTTACTCGCTCTCCGGCCGCTGGGTGTGTGTTTTGGGCTGTAATAAAACATATCTAGTTCAAACCCCCTTGTTTGATTGTTCAATTCCCTGCTCGTATCACATTTGACGCCACCTCAATTATCTCGGACCTGTTAATTGGATAATATCTTGATTAGACGCTGGAAAAATGTGCCAAAAAGTCTGTTCATCTGAGGTGTAACAATTGACGATATCGCCAGGTTTGTTAGCACTTGAATTATTTATTAGCCAAGTGGTTCAAAGGAGCACTCATACGTATAACAAAAGATGCTTTAAAGAACAAAGAGGGAAATCTGTAAATGAACAACAAGATTTAAGAATTACTCATAATACAGTTTGTATTTATTTTTTTTTTCTTAGCCTAGACTTTAAAGCAAATATTTTTATTTATTACAAGTTAATGAGAATAAGCAAATATTTAATCTGACAAAAAAAGCGCTAAGTGGGCTAACAATTGACGATATCGCCAAGATTTTAACACGTGAATTTTGTATTGATCCAACCGGTTAAATGAAATCATTAAATAAAGTTCATAATAAAGGGTACATATGTATACGGTTTCGTATATTTTAAATTAATAATTTCTTAATTTTTATTTCATTATCTAGATGGCACAATAATAATAATTTATATGAATTACATTCTAAAAATGCGGAATTCACGTTCTATTTCTCATAAGGAAAAACTCATGGCATTTTATTTCAGAACCCCATTAATTTTTATTTCCCAAACTTTGCTCTTAATTTTTGTATGTAAATATTTGCAGATTATTTTTTACTTTCACACTTGAAATGCTTGTTTCAACGCATTTGCCACACATGGCGGATGATTCATATTTGCTCTTCGTGACTTTTCCTTTTAATGTTATCACTCTGCTCCCAGTTTCCAGTTGCCAGAGTCCCCAGTTGTGTATTTGTCTAGATGTTGAGTTATGCAAATGAAAGGGAAGTAAACTTTTTCGGAAAGTGAAGTGAGAAAAATTGTTATATGCAAATGTTTTCTTTTTTTTATGAAAAGAGCCAAGCGACATCAACGAATGGCAAGGCAAGGCAAATAAATGCCAGCATAATTGTAATGTAAATTAAAATTAAAAAGTTTGATTGACTTAAGGCCTCTTCACACTTGTTTCCTGGCAAGAATATTTTTAAATTGAAAAATAGGAAATGAATTACCTATGAAATAATGCATTTTGATTCTATAATTACTGAGCTAATACGTTCACAGAAAATCGAAATATATTCACTAATCGCAAAAATTTGAATTGCAAAGTCTGACTCTTGTAACGCTGACAATTTGTATTGTCTGCATGGAAAGGTTGTTACAAAACCAATCTGAACAAATCTGTTTTTAATCAGTCCCGGCCATTTGTGCCATGCGTGTCAGAATGTACAGATAAACTGTCTGGCATCCAGCACTTACCACTTACTCATTTGCCTTTTTGGTTCCCGATTTGTTATGCAAACGATAGAAAAAGGATACTTTATATATGCGAACAATTAGCGCTAAATGCGTTTGCATAACGACTGCGTGAAAAGCTCTGAAGGGAAGGGCGACTTTTGCTAGTTGTATTGCACCATTTGCACAAAATCAATTAAACGCAAATGGGAAACATGCAAGGAAAGCCCCAAATCAGTAACTCGAAACAGGCGGCACGACTAATCGAACGTTATGGCAACAGTTCCTGTCTGTTGCCATAACGTTCGAGCGGATTTCAGACACTGAATCTATCCAAAGTTGATTTAGGTTTCATGTTTTTTGGATATGAGAATGGGTTGCTAAATCCCCTATGCGTTGCATTTATTTAAAGGCTTTAAAGTGTGCTTAATGAAGGGATTGGTCATAGATCTGAAAAGCTGTTTAAACTGTTCATATGCCTTTAACGTTAAATGAATAAAAAATGCCCCTGCCTCAGAGATACCCTTTTTAGCCTTTCTTTAAAACTTCTACAGAATAAAAAGAAAAGAATTTTAAAGGTGCATTTCTTTGGCACAATTTCTAAATTGCTTTCACTAAGCCAAGTGCTAAACGTTCTCACGTAGTTTCTGAACCAAGAATAACTATAACTGGCTTTGGCTAGAACTTTATAAAATTATGCACTTAAAGTTATTATTCGAGGCGATTATTGCGATTGCAACACGACCAGCAGAGGTGCAACAATGCACGATTGCACATTCAACGAGAGAAGTCCATATTTAAATGAAATTTTAAGTGCCTTGGCTGGTCTACAACCTACATGAAACCATCAAGTGCCAGCAGCTGTGCTCCCTGCCTCTCCGCCCAGCCATTATTCCGCTCTCTTTCCCCCCATACTCCCGGCCAAGTTGATTATTATTTCCGAGCACACTTCGTTGTGGCATTATTATAATGACTGTTGCAGCAAAATTCACCACGCACCTGACTCGAATACAATGTTACCACTGGCAGCAGGAGTTGGATGATTTTGAGTTGCCCGAAGTGTCCTGCCAGCTGTTGGCAGGCGTCCATTAGGCAAAAGCCAAGGGAAGACAAGCAAATACACAGACAGTCGACTGTCCGGTGGAGTTCTTAGACGGACTAAGCCGACATCAATGTCAGAATGTTTTCGCTTTTCCCTAATGAAATTTATAAGCCCTCAAGTGCATTCCCAGAAAGGTCAGCTGACGCTAGCCATGAAGTGGATCTAATTAAAAAGTACTTCAAGAGAATTATAGCGGGGAGCGTAGATTGCAAAATAACATATATAATATATATATAATTATTTCTTCTACTTGATGGTGATTCATCTAACCCATTTCGGGGAATTTTGCCGATTGCTTATAGAGTTATCTGAGACCTCTCTAACGTTTGATATGATATGATGCCGGATGTCAGCTCTTAAAAATAATAGAAATTCCCCCGAAGCTGCAGTTATCGGAAGATACGGAAATGACGAATGTTAACCCAAGCCAAGGCCTTTTGTTAAGATTTTACCCAACTAATCTAGGTGCTGAGACACTAACAATAACCTTTTGAAATTTACTTTTCTATAGATGCTCAGTATTTCTTTTCCTTTATTTCGCACTGGTAATCACGCTAAACACTCGATACTTCTTCTTATTTCTCAATTCAGAAACAAATTCCATTAAAACTCAAATTACAATGAGTAGCTACTTGGCAACAATGCGTAAAGGAAAACCAAATAAATATCAAATCTCTCCTCCTCAGCAAATATAATTAAAATTTTATCACGTTACGGCCAACACCTGGCGGAAAAAAATAAATAAGCAGCAGAGGAGATGAAAAAAGCGAAAGGAATCATAAAAATGAAATTCAAAACTCGAAATTAAACGAAATTTTATTATTAAGTGCAGGCACATACATAAACATATATAAATTTTTATTGGAGCCGCGACGTGTGCGCGTCTCAAGTGCCTGGCTGTAATAATCCCGAGCAAATATTACGTATACGCAACGTGTGCGACTGTATGTCTAAGTTTGCTGCCGGAGTGCGTGCCTGTGTTTGTGCTGGAACAGAAAATATTATGGCTCACACACGTAGCTGCCCTCCAAGGAATCGAAGTAGGCAAGAGCGCCTTTGATTTTTAGTTAGCGGCGTCAGCGGCAGCATCGCCGATTTTTGCCAATTTTGACAGCAACTCAGGCATTGTCGTCACCGACGTCGCCGCCGCATTATTTCCGCCACCTGCCACGCCCACCAGCCGAGCGGCTGGTGGTAGCAGGGGCGGGCGTCGGGAATATTGAAAATTGCTCCGTGTCTCCGGGTGCGGGTTCTGGTCCTGCTGTTGGAGCAAACGTGCCATGGATTTCAAATGAAACGTGTCAGAGCAGTTAGAGTGAGTCAGAAAAATACTCATACGCCGCGTGAGCCTCGCACATTTTTACTTCTCCTATTTGTGCACTGAGAAATCTAGTCTATTAGTTAAATAAGGTATTCAAAGTAGAATGGTGTGAAATATTGAAAATGTCGTAGCCAAAAACTTCTGTATTAAACCCTTTCAGGATAGTCAGAAGTTGATTTGAATCAGCATCAAAGCTGAGTCGATCTAGGCATGTTTTTTTGCCTTTTTAATTCACAAAAAAAAAATAAAATATAATAAATTTATAAAAGGCTTCCTTAACATTTTAGTCTCACTGTAATGTGTGTTTGGTTGCGCTTGTTTGGGTGTGTTTGCAACTCCGTTAGGCGTAATTTTAATGGCTCAAACACGCTGCACAAACACACACAGGCGCAAACTCGCACGGAAATCAAAGTGTATTTTAAGGGGGGCTTCGAGGGTTTTTCAGGGGATTCCCGTGTAGGTGTTGTACCGGAAATTTAATTGTGTGCGTGCTGGCGCAGTCAAATTCGGTCGTCCTGTGTTCGTTCGCTTTTGCTGTTGCTTTGTTTGTAAACAGGTGTAAAAATAAAAACTAAGGCACTCCCAGGCCATTATTGTGTTTGCATTTTGTGTTATATTTTGCGTTTATTTTTATGATCATGTCGCTCGTTACGAATAATGCCTGTGCCAACAACAGGAAACCCACTCACATAGAGATGGAATGGATGGGGAAATCGACAGCGAAGGTTAGCCATCCGCAATGGATTTGCAGCAATTTGCGCCAACACTCTTCCTATACCCACTCCCCCCGCATCGCTCCAGCTCCACCTGTAATTGGCATTTAAAATAATGGCTCTAGGATGGATGGAAGAAGGGTGTGCGCTCTCAGAAACAGCTCTTCTCCAGCTCGTTTTCTTTTACAGTTCGAGTTTTGCGGCTTTGGGGGCCAGAGTTGGGCCTTAATTAATTGCTTTAATTGCAGATGTGACGAGCTGTCAAAAGGGGATTCACACGTTTGCAGTTTATGGAAAAGTTGTGTAATATATGTAGGGAAATGTTTGCCGAAAGCACACACAAGGCGAGGGAATCATTATCCATTAAGAGGGCAGGTGAGTTTTAGTGGGATCGGGAAAAGTCTTTTTGAATTAATGTAAAATAATGGGAATAAAGGGAACTTTAATTGGTTTAAATTTAAAGCTTTATCTTACCTAGCAGGCAGAGCCGGCACTATGGTAAGATCGTTCCCTTTCATATTTCCTCATACATTAAGCTTCATCAAAGCATCTACTATAACCTGATGAAATTCTAATCCGCAAGACACTTTCCCTGGAACTGTAATTATCTTATGCATTAGCCTAAAGTCAACTAAAGACAAGACACAGTTCCATTACACAAAAGGCGAAGTTCATGTGGCATAAATTATGCAGAAATGTGAAGTGCAAGGGAGCGGCGCTTAAAGGGGGCCAAAATGATCAACGGTTTTATGTATGCATATATCTTTATGGTGGCTCACGTTATGAATGAATCAACATTTTAATTAATTTACGTCTTTTTACAAATATTGTTTATTATTTGGAAAAGTTTTTGTTATCTTTTTCGTACTATGACAGCAATATTATCAGTCGCAGACTATTTATCTTTATGAATTATTAGTATTATCGTTATGACTTAAGATACGATCATTTCTATTTTGAAGAAATACGTAGATAACAAACCTACTGGTGGAATTTCTTGAACCCCTTTCGACTAAGCCACTGCTGTTGTCCATGAATATTTATGGGCGGTCGAGTAATAATGTCCAGACAAGCCGTACAAGTATCTCATAGATGGCAATTCGCTCTGGCCTACAACTGTTAATTGAATGTAAATGACTGAGGACCTCCATTCAATTACCCCCACCTGTGGCACCGCATAAACACATGCATACATATATACGCATATTGAGAAGTATTATCCGACGCCGGCTGGAAATCAAATCATGTTTTTGTTGCCAAGTTTTGGGAAATCTATGCAAATGCGAAAACGCTTAGGCGAAGGGCCAGAGATCAGCATAAATTTAGGTTTTCGGGAAGATGAGGCACTGAGAGAAAGGAAAGTATGTATTTTTATAATTTATTAATTTATTTGTTCCAAAAATTTGTACTGAATTGATAGTTAAACCGAATCAGTAATACATATAATTAAATTTTAATAAAATGTTATATTTCTCCTAGTTAATCCCAACTTCCAGTGTGCCTGAGTAGCTTAAGAGTAGCAACACTTGAGTGACGATTGCCACTGAGAAGTGCTTGAGACTCGAGTGCCGCAAACTTGGCTAAGACTTCAATTTATATGATAACATCGGGCTCCAATGCCACCCCTAAACAATTACACATCTACAGCTTGAAGGACCAAGACTTGGGCTTAGAAAATGTTCATTTCCCTCTCGACACCGAATAAAGATATGTCTGTACCTATACATGGGTAAAAACTTGTCTCACACCATTTGGCAAAATCATTAGCCCGTCGCACCTCCGAGGAGATTGGAATCCGTTGGCCAAATTGTATTGGCTTTGCTTTTGACTGAAATGTCAACGGCATGCGGCAGGGTCCTGAAGTCGACGGCCTGCAGTGACTGGGAAATTAATTAATAGTTTTGTCTGCTCAGCTCCATGGCATCTCGCCCAAAGCCCGTCCATGTTCCCGCCCTGAGCTTGGGCGTGTGGTTCTTGGCTTTCGGTTTCCTAAGCACTTTGAGTATATTGCAGGACGATTGCTATTAGCATTGATTGGAGGCGTCCTTTGTTTGTCTGGCATTTGACCAAAAGCCCTCAGTCCTGGACTTTGTTGCGGTCGGCTTTGGTCTGAGCTTGGTCCTGGATGAGGAACGTTGGATGATTAGCTAGTTGAGAGCGTATAATTATTGTCTGGCTGTGTTTGTGGGCGAATATTCATGCAAAGATATTCATGAAAGCCTTTGCCCACTGAGGTGAAAAATTATTATGCTTTTGCTCTAAATGTTTTTGGTTAACTAGGATAATGTTGTAGCCGGTAATTCCTTAAAAAAATAGGAAATTTCAGCTTAAAGTTAAAGTGCTGGAGATTTTAGTTTTAGTTAGTCAGAATCGAACATATAAAAATGATGGTATTATCCCAAAAGTTTGAATATTTTTCAGTTCCAAAGGTGGATAAAGTTTTACGCAAATTTCGTAGATCCTTTTGCCAGCAACTTTTTGGTTGAGCTTCCTTTTGTGTTGTCCTGGCAACAGATTTTACAGCTACTTAATCGATGTAAACTTGATTTGAAGAACAACAACGAACCCTGCAAACAATGAGTAGATTGTAAGCAAACAATGTAACCAAATTGTGCCAACAAATAAACATAAACAAACCCCTGCAAGAGGAGGTCAGGGGACAGGAGACGCGGGTCAAGCAGCGCAACAAAAGAAATCGCAGGAGCAGGCGTCCTTCAAGTGGCCGACAGGCTTGGTGGGTGGGCTGGTGGTGGTGTAAATGCCAAAGCCGAGAGTGTTCAGTGATTTAGTGGCCCTGTGTTTACATTCGTGTGGGTTTGTTTGCATCGGTATCTGGATGTGTGAGGGTGGGTTGATTGGGTTGAAGCCGAATAAATAAACAAGAAATCAGCAGCAGCCAGCCAGAAGCCCGAAGACCGAAGCCCGATAAGTGTGTAAGAGGACGAAGCTCCCGAGGATTTTGTATCTGATTTGAGAGACTTGGCCAGCACTCCGAGTGTTTTCTTTTTGGAAGCGGGGTGGTAAACAAATCACAGCATCGAGTGTGTGCGTTAACTGAGTTGCCTTCCCCCGGCTTCGTGACTTGCTTCTCCCTGCTCTGACAATTAAGTGTCTGCCTGTATTTTTTTCTGTTTTTTGTTCTCCTTGAAGGTGACAACTCTTCTGACATCAGACTAAAAGCGATATGAGAGGGGCAAGTGCAAGATAAAATTGTTTTGCCATGAATAGATTGAATTCCCTTTGAGTGAGTATTTCTATTTCGGAATTGAGTGCAAAGATTATTTGACTCTTTATATTCAGAATAATTATTGGGGACTTTCCTATATATATTTCCTAAATTTATAAAATTATTAGTTGATAGCAAAAAATGTGGTACATTAAGCGTGTTATAAATCTTTTTTAGTTAAATAAATAAAATATTAAAACAGTAGTTGATAAGCACAAATGTTGTAAAATAAACATGGTCTATCTTCAACTTAGTGGTAAGGTTGTTTTATCTATTTGGCGCCGACATTATTATCAATAAAATGACTTTGATGAAGAAGTACTTTTGTATATTTTTCCCCTTAATTTCCTATCTTATCAAATTTGTCTAGGAATCATTTATAATTGTTTACTAGTGCCATGCCATATTAATAAACCCGAAAAAATTTTCCTTTATAAATAAGATATGATTATTGTAAGGGCATCAGTTTCTTCGTATCTATCCCTATCTGTTCTGTCTTTGACAATGGAAGGTTTGTTATCTCAACGTTTCTACATAAGAGCTACACAAGTTTGTACTAAACTCAATGGAGTATTTGAGTTGCTTTTATGTAGAAAAACCTTTTATCTTTAATTCCCTGTAATAAAATTAAATGTTTTTACAGCCTATTATTATCAATAATCGTATAAATATTGAAGTTTGCCACCGCTTTTAAATCACTTCGCTGTAAACCATTCCATACCGATTCTTGGTATTCTTTATCGCATAATGACCATCATTATAACATATAATCGAAAGAGATAAACCCATTGAAAGCCGGGCAATCAGCAAGTGCACCTTAGCTCCAACCAGAGTAATTAACATTTATAATACCTACACCGATTGGCGAACTGAAGTGATTTGTCAATCAATTAATTAATCAGTGGCAGAACGAATCAAACCTTTTTTTTGCCTGTGAACACGCGGCCATTGATTGATTTATGAGTCGCTTGTTGGATATTAGCAGTGATGGAAATAGACAAGAGCAGTGTGTGGTGGCGGAGCAGTATATTTTGTTATCGTTTACCCTTATCTTATCACGCATACCTTGTACAAGTTGCCGACAAATTAAAGCACTGATTGCAGCAGCGCATTGAGACACATGATTCTGTCTGAGTAAGCCTTTATCGAAAATTGGGGGCTTTTTTTATGGGTCCTCACCCACTTTGGTTTATTTTTATTTGACATCATCGCCGTTGCCTTGGCTCGTTTTTCAGGGCGGGGAGTGCAAAGCCAACTAAAAACTAAATAAAGATACTGACGCAATAACTTAGGCAAGTGTTTTGGTTTCGGCTATCTCCTTTCGGGTGGGCTAAGAGACACAGGAATTGGCATCTTCTCTTCTTCGTTGCCTTTTCTTAGGCCTTGATCAGGAGCAGAGCAAGGGCCAGGAAGCCAGTGATCAGGGGCAGGTTGTGTGCCGCGGAGCTGGCATAGCAACTGCAAGAGTTAAAAATCACAGTTAGCAAGGGACGAGAATGGCATTCCTGGCTAAGACGTACCCAATCTGCGTGACATTGTGAACGGTTCCATTCACAAAGTTGCTGTAGTTCACGGAGGCATTGGCATTGACCTGCGGAATGAGGGAGGACGTGTAGTTGACCCTGGCCAAAATGAAGCCAGCGCTGGTCGAGACGTTGGTGGCATCCGTGTAGCTGCAACCCAACAGGTAAGTGTCGGAGACCAGTTCCAGCAGCTTAATGGTCACAAAGCTCTGCTTCTGGCCGTCTGTGAGGCTGACATTGTAGGAAGTTTGTCCGGACAGAGTGATGTTGGCCTTCTCGTAGTGATTCTGGTACAGGGACTGAGTGTTGGCCGAGTGGCTGACATTCACCAACATGTTGGTGTTGTTCCAGAAGCCAATATTTACATCAATGCAGGAATAATTCGAGGCTGGGTTACGGGCCACCTCTTGCCAATAGCCGGCGAACTAAAGAGCGGAGAAGAGTTATTAATCCGGGTTCAAGAAATAAAACTTTTGAAACAATAATTTGTATAGAATAAACATGGTAATGTAAATATTTTGCATTTAAGTTCAAACGTTATAATTGTATTCCTTTTGGGTTTAGTTTTTTTTATACAAATTTTCATTCACTCACTTGTGTGTTGTTGAAATCTAATCCGGCGGCATCAACACAGGACTTTGGCTGGTTGGCGTTTTGGGCCAGAACAGCTGAAGCTGAAGCCAAGATGGCCAAACAAATCATCACACTTTTGCACATGATGTCACTGGGTTTTTCGTTAACTTCTATGAGTTACGGTTTCGGGGGATTTTTTAATTTGATTTCTTCCCGCTGCGCGATTCTGGGAGCGCGAGTTCGGTTCGCTGCGAATGCGTCGTTCAACTGAACTCGATCCCCATCCGCCACTGGCTTTTATAGGCGCGTATCTTTTTCTCTGTATTTTCGCAGCCATTATCGATGCCTGCACATGTGGAGGCGCTGGGTTCTGTCAGTGATTTACGTATATCTGACGTCTGTTATCGTCCGGCATGACTAATCTCTCTGGCTTTAACAATCAGTTCACTCTGTCGGTGGACTCGCCTCTTGTTCTTTTGCAATTGAAAACTCCCCCCGGTCACACACGAACAGGGTCTTACCTGCAGAAGGCCTTTTCCAGGAAATGACTATTTTAGCTAAAAATAATTTGGCAATATCTATTGGCAAGGATTTGGCGACTTCTTATCTGTGCTTCGATTTTGACATTTAATTTCTACCACTATCTCTGCAATTAAATTAAACTTGGCAAAGATTCTCAGAAAGATAGGTCAGGGTGTCGAGAAAACCAGGCCAAAATTTTAGAAGTTAAAATACATTTTTTAACAATCTTAATTATTTAAAAAATACAATTACGTTCGTAACGTTGCTGTCTGTTTATCTGTTGTAATTTTATAAAAGAAGTACGAATGTTTTCCTCTCACCTGTACTTGTACCTTTTCCCATTACTCATTCTTTGCCCTCAGCAAAGTAATAAACAGGGTAAATTTCGTTATCACTACTTCTCTAGATACAAGGGGAAAATATAAAATTAATTAAAATCTTCTACATTACGTTTTATCTAAGGCTCTTGGTGATCTATCTTCCTATAATATACATATAGGAACAAAACGTTCTACAATTCTGGATTAAATTGCTTTATCGCTGCCAGACACTGAGTCACTATTGAAAGCAACACTGAAAGTATGAAAAGCAGCACAATATTCGAAACAAGCTCGAGGAAGGCGATAAAGAAACATTATTTTTAGTATTAATTGGAATCAATGTTTTGAACAAAAGGAAACGTTTGCCCAAGAAAAGATTAAGATACAATTGCTGAAGAGCAAAAAAGAAACTAAAGAATGTATAAATATATATGTATATAAATTTTATTTATCCGACCTTGATAGTGTGGGGAGTAGTGAGTTAGTGAACGTTAGAATTTATTTATTACTGCATAAATTACAAAAATTAATAGGAAATTTATTTTGGCTTAACAAGATTTTTTTTATTAGTTTTTCTAAAAAAGGCTGTGTGTTGTTCCTTTCGAAGAATGAATTAAATTATTAGACGATCAGCACAGAGTCCAAGAACGAAGGCCACGGCAATGAACAGCAAGGAGATGATTGTGGATGGATTGGCTCCGGCGGCATAGCAACTGAAATGAAGAAAACTATAGTCATAAGAAAAACATAAAGCTAAATAAGATAAAATAATCTTTTCAATATATATATATATTTTTTATTTGTTTTCTTTTTTGCTGATAACTGCAGATATATACTTTATTTTATTATAATCGAAGTAAACTTATATCGATGGGAATTTCAAAATACTCATCAGACTGACTCTTTTCCTATATTTATCTAAGCATTACTCACGTTTCACCCTGAGTTATCACTGCCATCGTCCCGTTCAAGAAGTTCGCAAACTGGCTACTGGCATTACTTTCCAGCTTATTGAGGGTATCGGTGGTCGGTGTACGATCCCTGGTGAGGATAATGCCAAACGATGTCGAGTTGTCAGTCTGATTTGTGTAGCCACAAATAAAGGTCACGTCGGTGTAGTCGGTGTAAAGGATCTTAAACACTGTGTAGGGAGTGTAGCTAGGTGGATTCCAGTAGGTGAAGTTGTAGCCATCCGTAGAGTTATTAACGGTGATGGTGGCATTCATGGTTTGATTCACCCACGGATAATCGGGCGACACTCCGTAGGTGGTATCGATCCGGACAATATCATTGTCTTGATCAACCACCGTGACATTTACCTCGGTGCAGAAATCGATTCCGGCAGGCTGTCTGGCCACCTCCCACCAGATGCCAGAGAACTGAGCGGAAAATTGTTCAGTTAAGCCTTAGGTATAATATTTTCATTATACTCACCAGATCAATATCCACTGGGATGCTGTTGGTCTCATTGCAAGCCTGGAAAACGTCGTCTTGGGCCTGGGCGGTGTGACTTCCCAGAAGACAAGCCCACAGGCAGAGCAGGCCTAGTGCCGGGATTCTTGCTACCATTATTCCGAACGGGTTGCTTGTGACACGGCCTCAGATCAAGAACTGAGGTGGCCAACAGGCCACGGTTGCTCATCAAGTGTATAATTATGCGACATAAGGCAATAATCGATCAAATTGTATCTAATGAGGGAGTGCGGCGTTCACATGATGATAAATATTGCTGTCCAGGGTTGGTCAATATGGGAATGATAAGACCACACTTTTCTTTTTATCCGAATCGTATGACTTTATCTATGAAGTGCCCCTGAGAAATTTATATATTTCACTTTAGCTTATCTAAAATGAAGAAAAAGTTTCATTTGTAATATAAACAAATTATTTTACAATAACTCATAATGATTATATAACAAGAAAGGGGTTAAACCTTGGAAAATCTCAGTTTTTATGCTCTATAATTTCATATTAAATCAGGAGACCGAATTTTAAATCAATCATAGTTAAACAATAGAATTTATGGATTTTTCTGTTATATTTTTTATTAGTTAAACAAATCATTTAAAATTATAATTTTAAAAAATTTTAAAATGCTGAATTTTTGACAATTTTAATGATAATTTCATAATACAAAATATCCTCTTAGTATCTGTGGGGCCTTCCTGTTCCAATAAAGTCCCATGATTTGTGGCTTTTTTAGTAAACTGACTTAAGGGCTTTTCCTGCCCACTGCAATTGCAAAAAGCATTGGGAAAAAACGCAACGCAAATGCATATTGTATATCATGTGTCTGCGACTGATAGATAGATAACCAATAAGACCTTCGCTATATTTCTATCGCCTCTCAAGTGCTTGGCAAACACTGTCCAGGTCAACGGTACTCGCTCGAGTTTCCGGTCACTGTTCAACACTGACCCACAATATCGAAAACACAGCGCTAAAAAACAAATACAGGCTGGCCCACTTTAAGTTTTCACAAGAAAACTTTCAGCGTTTGAATGAAACATGCCCAGAGATAAGATACTAGGCTCCGAGCCACTTCGAACAGTGTTGAGTAGCGCCATGTCCTGGGTGGGGATATGTGTGCGCTAAGCTCCAGCGATTATGTTAACGGCTCCGTGTCCTCGACTTGTCTTCGACGTGTCTTGTAAGCTCTCAAACGCCTCCATAGCACATTAATTTTAAATGTCTCACAAGCTCCCCGGGAAAGAGTTGGATATATGTAGGTAAGCCGGGAAGAGGGAGCGGGAAATGAAGACATTTTCCGGTATAGTTGACACACATTTAACGTTATTCGGCCATAGGCTTTTGTCTCGGGAGCCGTTCCGCCTGGCAAACTTTTCAAAGTGCCAAAAGTTGACTACCAAAATGGGGAGAAAAATGCAGGAGCAGCTGGTGAGGAGATGGCACGCCCACATCTAAAATTGCCAGCGAAGGTAGCTTGTATCTATTATTTAATTAAAACTATTCGGTATGAGAGTGTGTGTGAGGCTAAATAATTTAATTGGGCCATGTGTGAAATTTTGTAATGAATGACAAAACGCTCTCTGGCCCAACTGGCAGTATAACTTTTGGAGTTTGCTTGGGAGCTCTGAAACTTTTGATTAACACAAGATAGAGTTGGGGCTGAGGTTTTCAGGCAAACGCACTAATTGCGTTTGCACTCAATAGTGAAATGTTAGTTAAATGTTTTTTAGAAAGGAAAATAATGCAACTTTCATGGATCTTTGAAAACAGAAGATAATCTGGAAAGAGGTAATTATACATTTTAATAATTTTGCTATGTAGATAACGTTCTTTTTAGGGTCATTTCTATATTACGTACACATTGTCTAGGTCAGTACTTTTAGACAGTTGAAGGTGAACTTGAACCTGATTTGTCTGGTTTGGCACTTGACTGCGGTTCCAATTAATTTTTTCCAGCTGAGCCTATAAAAATGTATCTATTTGTGTCCATTGTGTGGGCACGTGGGGGAGCCCAACAATAGAATTCAACCTTCAAGTCCGCTTTTAACTTAATAACTCGCCTCGCTTTGGTGATGCCTGCAACAGAGCTTATTATAAATCTCTGCTGACACTCAACGCGCACTTTCTCCAATGTATTTAATTACCCTGGTGGAGCCTTGAAGCCTTCAATTAACAGCAAACATGCTTGACAAGCGGCGGCTCCTTTCTCCCTTTCCCTTTTCAGCTGCAGCCAGGAACCGCAGCAGAAGTGCAACCCATTCAAACTGGTAAAATAATTAAGTTGTTTATCTTAATGCAGGCATATCCCTTACTCACTCACACATCTGCCACTGCAAGTGACTGTTAATTACACCATGAGCCCTATGCAAAGCCCCAAGAAAAGCAAAGGCAAGAGCAGCGCAAACTTTCTATTAAAGCGAAGACTGTAGCGGAGTGCACACACATGCTGTAAGCGCCTCCTTTTCCCCCTAGAATCTTTCGTCCTTGCCTCGTACGTATTCCTTGTGGGAGGCAGAAGAAGGAGTCCTTACGCAAGTGCGCACTGCGCAAGCCAATTTAAATTTTAAAATAAGCACATTAACTGCATGCACAAGCGCTAAAGCAAACTCGGCTCACACACTTACGCTCCCTTTCTTTGTGGCCAACACGCGCGCATATTTAATTTGCAGCGGATTTAAGCCTTGGCTTGATTTGCCTGCCTTTTCCAGCGAAAGATAACAAGTGAAGTGTAGATTTTATTGGGTATTTTAGTTAATCAGCTCTGACGTAAGAAATATTCCAAAAGTAATTGTTTTGCTATTTCTCTTTTTATTAAGATTTCGAAAACAAGTTCAGGAAGTAATAAAAATAATATTGCCACAAAGTATAATAATTAATAAATATTTTTGAAACACGAATTACGAAAAACCAGGCCTAAATAATAATTTTTACAATATATAAATACAATATATAAAAAATCAAACAATCAGTATATCTAAAAACCCCACATAATTACATTTAATAAAACACACTTTTCTTTCATATTTCATAATGTTGAGTTGCTTTTTTCTTTCTCATTCTTTTAATTATTATCCATATCTGCTTATAGAAAAAGGTGAAACTAATTGTTAAATTGGTTTTACAAAAAATGTATAAACTAACTAGTTCTTGGGGCATAATTAATTGCTAATCGTTTTGTTAATTTAATTGATATTCATATTGATGCTTGGGCGACTGTTTGTCTGTTTACTTCGATTAACTGCCATTAAACATTATAAATTCGATTAAATCGCTCCATTTTTGTTTTCGTTTTCCGTCTAGGCATATACTATAAATGAAACATCCTTCTCGATTTTCGTACAAAGTCTAAGCAGTTGTAGAAAATTATTTAGTCGGTATACGAAAGATCCTTACATAAAGTCATTGGCTTGATATGCGGTCCAAAAGTTATCAATAAATTAACAGGAAAACAGTTTATTTACACACAATTCAATTGAATTCATTTTGATGCCTAACACAAGGTTCTAGAGTGTTTTTCTTTTAACATTTTACATTAATTGTTTAATTTATTTCGTGGAAGAACTACAGCAAAAGTTTCTTATTGACTTGTCCGTATGTACAACTTGCGATGGAGAAAAAGTTCTTATCGAGTTTGGTTTGCGTTGAAGGGTTTAGTTTAGGATAAAATGTTGTTGTCTTTAATATAGTTTTTGTACTGATATTGATAGTATTAGAAACCAGGTGTGCTATATTACATAAATACGATCGTTGATATGTAAGATTCAAATAAAAAATGGCAAAGAAATTAAGCTAACTATTTCAAGAAAGTATAGATTTGGGATGAAGTACTAACTCCTAACTTCATTTGGCTTTGGAAAGAATAGGTTGATATATATCTAGTTAATGTTTAGGATTAGTCCTTGTAAGCTGCTGATTTTCTTTCTGTTTTCACTCGCTCGATGATTGTGCTACTGCATTAATTTAACTGGGGTCTCTTGCCATACCAATATCTATATGGGCCTCGCATTGCTGATATTTACCTCGGTTTTTAAGGGGGGCTTCCGAAAATCACAACGACTTGAACTTGATCTAAAGCAATTATATCTCATATCATATGACGACGGCTGAAGAAGTTAATCTACGTTATAAAGGATAATCCTCTAGGTGGCTAGGGATCTTATCAATACAAGCATATCGTCCTGGGGCTCACGTCTAAGCTATATGTACTCTATGTATGAATATGTATGTATGTATAGACTACGGTTTATAGGATACATTGCATTGTGCTCATATAAGAAAATTTAACATTTCGCTTCCTCAGACACATCGCCGGGGGAAAAGGGGTTGGAGAGGGGGGCTATCAGTGGATAATTTTACTGCAGGGGGAGCAGATAGTGCTCCCCTTCCGCTATTTACAGATCTCATACAACCTAGGAAGTGTTTTCTATAGCGCGGGGGTTCATTGACAAGGGCGCCCTGCTAGACTGGTTCACTCGATATACCTAATGGGTGTTTCTCTGATTTTCGTTTCCGCTTCTTGCTTGGATCTATCATCAAGATATAGTTTACAACGCTCTATCGACTAGTATTCAATTCTTTACAGTGTATTATTGTTTCGGTATTAAGTAAAATATGTTGTTCTTCTTTTATATGTAAACAGTCTTGTTAGAGCCTTTGGTAGTCGTTTGTTCAAAGGCTTAAATGCAATACATACTGCAATTTAGGTTTAGAAATGCTTTAAATAAAACAATAAATAAAAACAATTGTTAATTAGGAATAGCATTTAAGGGTAAATAAATCTTTGAAATAAAATGTTGTACTTAAGAACGATGAAATGTTTAAATACTGGTTTTTAAACAGGCTCTGTTAGTTAACATTTGGAGTGACTCCAAAAAGAATGCAATATTTGTGTAACAACAAATAAAAAATTAATGGTCTCTCCTTAGAGTATGCATTAAAAAAAATGACCAGACAACAAATTTATATTTATTTATAATTTAAATGAAAGTTTCAAATCCAATAATAATTTCCCATTTAAGCAGTTTTCAAATGAAACCCCAAAGTAAACAAATTTAAATTCAGCAAAAAATAAAAATCCAATTCATTGTTTTCTTGATTGTTTTTATGATATTTTGGTATATTTTCGGTTGACCTTCCTGCCAACCCAATTTTTTTTGATCAGTTTTCCTCCTTCAATGCTTCACTTAAAAACTAAAATAACAAACAAAACTAGTGTTTAACTTAGGATTACATTATCGGCGTAAACTTAATGATACATTATAAATAATGTTCGTAGACCTAATTTATGTTTAGCATTATATTGTAGAATTTGGCAATCACATTGGAAAAACACTTAGGAGCTATAAGTTCTTTGCTTTGCGTCAAGTTTTTGCTTTTGAAACAGAGCGAAAACTTGGTGGTATGGCAACGGCAACCCTCTTCGATAGTCGAAAACCTATCCAGTAACTTTGGGCTCTCTGCTTCGAGTTAAGCATTTCTATAGTCGGTTAAATAGCTATTGCTTTGACGATGTACACGCAGGACAGTTTTAATATTCAGTATGCTTAGCTTACGCGCTATGACTAACTGTACAGGGGCTTCCCTATTTACAAGGATCTGCTGGGAGGACATAATCTATTACATTATCTACGCTGGAGAGAGACTGGCCGCCGCATTGTTGTTCTCCAACTGCGACGTGACGGTGGAGCAGGCGCTGCTATTGTTGTTGGGACTGGTGGCCTCGGCGCTGCTGTTGCTGCTGTTTCCCGATGCCTTGGACACAGCTCCTCCCGGGAGGGCCTTCGCCCTCGACGAGTTGCGGTTCCAACTGAAGTTCAGGGCCGAACTCAGTTTGCTGGGCTTGCTGGGCTGCGACGGGGCTTGCATTTGGGGCTCGGCGAGGTCGTAGTCCTGGCGCCCGATCGAACTGGCAGGGGTGTGGTGGCTGTATCCCGAGTCGGAGCCGAAGCTAGAGTCGCCATAGGGGTGTCTGTACTCTCCCGCCGCGGGCAGCAGGGTGGAGGCATAGGGTCTGGCCGCACCGGCACTCTCGTAGTAGTAGTTGGCATTGTACATCGGCTCCGCATAGCCATAGGCCGGCTCCTGGGTCAGGGGAGCGGCATGGATGCGGTGGTGCTGGTGCTGATGAGGTGCCAGTCGCCGGTCAAGCATCCGCGGTTGGGTTCGCGCTCGCATCGTGGCTGCCATCAGACCACTGGCCGCACTCGACGGGTACTGCTGGGTGGCATTGGGATACCGGATACGTTCCCTGTAGATCGTGGAGAGCGGCTGGGTGGGCGCCTTGCTGAGCTGGGCATTAATCCGGTTGCGACGCTCCACCTCGTGCTCCAGCGTATTGTAGAACTGCGGAGCCGTCGAGCGGGCCATGTAACCGAGAGCCATGAGATTGCTGCGATTATCGTACAGGGGAGCCAGGTCAGCGATCTCCGCCGTGGAGGTGCTGTTGTTGAGATCCTGATCCTGGGAGCACCTGGGCTGTCGCGTCCGGGGAGTGCGTCTAGCTGAGGCGGCAACGGAGCCCGAAGCCATTTCGTGATTATTGTTGCTGGCCGACGAAGCCGTGGCCGTAGAAGCATCCTGGCCCGTCGAGGAGCCACTGCTCAGGACACTGTGCCGCTCCTGAGTTACCAATGACGTGGCGCCCGCCACGCCGCCCGCTGACACTGCACCGCCTGTTGCACCTGTTCCGCTAACGCTACTGCCCGCCGCCCTTTCGTGATAGGGCGTGGCACCTGGGCCAGCCGGAAGATTGTTCTCCTTCTGGAAACTGCACTCGCCCGGCAGGGAGAGCTCGTCCTCGGCGAAGTCATCGTCGGAGTGGAGTGGGGGCTCTGATTCGCCATCGGAGTCAACGCGTCCAGGACCCAGCTCCTCGTAGACGTTGTCGTTCGAGCGATAGGGATCGGGTCCAGGTGAAGAGCTGACCAAGAACGGTGGTGACCGCGTCATTGGATAGCCGCTGGGATAGTGAATGCTTTTGCCTTGGAGCAGCTGTAAGGAAAAAGGAGAAAAACATTTAGTTAGTTATGATTAAAGCAACATAACAAAGTATGGAAGCGGGAGGGAAAAAGGGTTGATGTTACTTTCGCTTTCTTGAATGCACAGTGAAAAAATATCAGGCAAGTATAATATTTCAGGAATAACTTTGAGCTTCTGAGTCTATTTTTAAAAGGATTTGTATCATTGTCTCAGATTTCAACTCTCTTAAAGCATTAAAGTTGGGCATTAAATTAAAAAGAAAAAGTACAAGACAGTTTTGCGCTCTGTGTGCAATTGCAACCCTCCTGCGGGAAGGGAAAGGTTTTTCTAAGTAAGCCGCTTTACAGCCGCCTCGTAGCCTCGGGCAGGACTTTGAAATGTGACAGGACAAGGAGGCAGCAGGAAAAGGGGCAAGGAGCAGAAGGCAGCCAAGCAGCAGTAAGCAGTTGTTGAAACAGAACAAAGCTGACAAAGGCAAAAAAAAGTAAATAAAAAAACGCTAAAAATGCCACAAGAAATGAATAATAAATGCGAAGAAAAAACAAGGAAGTTGAAATGCCCCAGTTAAAGTTTTAAAAGTAAAAGTCAAAGGGGTTGTTTCTTATTTCCATTTAAAACAGAGCAAAATATCCAAATAATTGGAAATGTCACGAGAATATTTAAAAGTAGGCTAAATAGCGATTGAAACAGGGATTTATTTCGAGCCGTCAGTTCATATTTAACCTCAGCTAAGGCTTCCCTAAAGGAGCTGTTTATCAGACAATAAAATAAACACACACTCCCCGAAAATAATGGGATAGGGAGACTTGCGCCGACAAAAGCGCAAGACTCGAACATAAAATATGAAAAAATGAAATAAAACCAAGGGGAGCGCGCCATAAAGAAAACACGTTTTGGGTCAGAAAAAGCCTTCGAGGCGTCAGAGTCGTAAAATATTTAGGCACACAAAAGGACCTGAAATTAAGCTGACTGGGGGTAGGCGACACACAGGATATTCCGCACCAACACACGCCCCTATCTTATGAATATGTACGTCGTACGAGTGTGTATCTGCCACGTCAAGTTCAAGTGTAAATTGAGGCGTACAATGGGCATAAAGAGCAGTAGACATAAATGAATAATATGCAGAAAGGGATATCCTCGCGGAGAAGGAAATGCGGTCTCGTCTTACAATTGAATTGCATGTGACAGGATCAAAAACAGTGCGCAGAAACCCGAGCGCGAGACAATGACTGGGCAATGTTTTGACAGCGATTGTCGTAATGCTTGGCAGTTGAGTGAGGGTGGGAATATTGTGTCAGGTATTGTTCTATAGCCAGGAAGGATATATGTCTGCGGAGATACTAACCTCGGAATGATGCTGCTGATAGTGGTGATGATGATGCGGCAGCTGCTGGTGATGATGATGCCGGTGCATCACCAGCGGCCTGTGGTGGCCCAGATGCGCATCGGGATCCTCGTACATCCCGTGATGGTGATGATGATGCGCCGATCCCAGGGTGCCGCCGCCCAGAGGCATGGCTCCATTCAGGGGGCCGCGGGTGGGCGTCTTGCAGGGCAGCAGATTCTGCACCTTCCGTTTGTTTCTGCAAGAAAAGAGAAGAAGGCGATTAGTAAGTGTTTCAGGGATAGCTAAAGAAGAATGATGATGATGGTGATGTTGCACGGCTTTGGCGGACATTTAGCATCCCAGCCCCGCCTACCGCCTACCGCCTTCCGGCTAATAGAGCCATAAGTTCTTGGCCACGCCAAAGATAAATCGATTTGTAATGACCAAGAGTGCGGGAGTAGCAGCGCAGGCAGACCAGCGGCAACCTTGATAAATGTCAGGTAAACAAGCCAAGGACCAAGAGCTTCATTCCACCTCCCCCCGGAAAGTGGCCCCCAGAACAATTTGATTAATAAAGAATGCCAAAGCAGCCAGGCCAGAAACAGGCAGCACACACAGCCAGGACTCCCCAAAAATTCAATTTAAATGAGCACAAAGCGTCAAGGATGTCAGAATGATGATGAGCGGGAGAGCAGGCGGGATTCCCAAGGAGCGACAACCGCGTGCCATGAAAATAATGAACATAATTAAGTGTTGCCCCTGGCAAAGAAAACAGACAGACCGAGAGACAGCCTTGGGGAAGCCATTGCCACCCACCATAAGCATAATGAAAAATGTGAAATTAAATTGACGCCACGTAACGGGGCAAGGATGAGCCCGACATCCTTGTAATGTCTTGTAGGTAAACATGTTGCGATGTCAGACCGGCGGAAGTCGCTCGTAAAAACTCTCGGCACACAAAACACACACAAGCATACCGAAGAGCACACGTGGAAGAAAGCTAACTGCCGCCGCTTGCGGAATCCGATTGTGGGAGGACATTAAAAATGCCTGCCTACTTTAAGGAGTATTTGCCCGGAGGCCAAACGAGAATTGCTGAGAGTATACGAATATGGTGTGACCTACATTTCAATCTACAAACTGCGTTATGTTTTAAGTTTTTAAGGGATTAAGAAGATGACTAAAGAAAGTTTGTACTGAGAGAAAATTATTCAACTTAAATTCTAAAATCCCAATAATCCTGACATCTTTAGGGCCACAAACTGTACCTCATACTGTGTAGTATCTTTGATTCCCTGCAGGATATAATAGACAGCAAACACACACACACAATCAGGCCTCTCGCATTTCATGTTAGCCTGCTGAAGAGCAGCTTGTTGACTTTCTGGCGAGGGCAAGGCCAGGAGGAGTTGGCCAAGAGGGCGGCCTGGCGCCTGCCTGGTAAAATATTCTTAAAAGTAAATTAAATAATGTGGCATGCCACAAGCCAGAGCATTGCGCACTCCGCTCTCCGCACTCGACTTGTGTCTTTGGCCCTTGACTTCGCCTCGGAATGAAATGGAATGGCATGGCATCGAGCGTGTGCTTCATTTCATTTCATTTCACTTACGAGGCGTAAAAACGAAATCAAGAATGGGCAGGGAGCTGGGGCGGCATGTGTGCTGTATGTATGCTTAACCCTTTGAGAGCCTTGTTTGATTTCTAAGCGTTATGGCCGGACGGCCATAAAGGCTGGGCCCCCAGAGTGTCGTACAATTTGGCAAGAAAGTAAACCATTTGTATGCTGGATATACGTATGCAAAAAGGGGTTGAAGAGGCTGAAAGGCAAGGAGCTTAAGCCAAATGCGGAATACCTTTGGGGGCAGAAACAGACGAAGACACGGGGCTTTTCCTTTGGCATAAGCAATTTTCAATAAAAAGTAGCTGGCAACCAAAGGGGCAACAATGTTAGACGAGTAGTTGGGGGCTGGCAAGAAGTGAATCTTTTATTTATGAACTCTGAACTAAAGTTCCTGCCACACACACACACACACAATCAGACTCACACTTTTGGGGGTTGCAAGGAGTAAAGCCCGGCACGTAAAAAGTAAAACTACAAAAGAAACGAAACCATACGAAAAGAATGAAAAGTACTATGGATATTCCCCAGGTATAGCGAAATGGGGAAAGCGAAAGGGGGCAGGCGTGTTAAGACTTTGATATGGAAATATCTTGAGAAGATATTGTAGCAAGGTAACTAAACAAGCAGAGGAAACATATATAAAAGAAGTGATCAAAAGAAAACCATTTCGAAACTTGCTATATTTTATTTTTATTTTAAAATCTACTAATTTCCTAACTTTTCCCTTGCCTACGCTCTTATTAATAAACACATTTTACCAGCCAATAATTTCGTTTGAAGCGCAGTCAAAGTAAATGCTATTTGACTGCTTACTTAGGCCACAAAACCGACACCGCCACTTTGGTGGTCAGCCGGCTAGCCCCCTAAACCCCTTCACGAATGACCATTGCATAATTTCGCTGCAGTTGACCAGCCGGCGGCAACAAGCAAACAAACCGCAGAGACAAAGCCGCAGACCAAGAACCGACTGGGCATCAAGTTACCAAGAGCTGGGGCGGAGGACGGGACAGACAGCTGTTGACAGCGTGAGTCACATGGCAACTGGGGGGGATTCCTGGTACGGGGTTGCATTTGATTAAAAAAGGAAAGCCAAATTGCCAAGACGACAGAACGTAATGATGATGATGAGCAGCGGCGCTCGCTTCTTGGCTTTAATAAGCTGAAATTGTGATTGTTATGGCACACATCCCGGAACTCCAGAGGAAGTCAAACAGACGGCGGGGGAGGCGACGGCCTCAGTCAGGTAAAATTGATTTTATTTATTTAACAGTCAACAATGCTAATGCTGCTGTAGCTTTTACTTCTCCCGGTTGCCGGGGTTTCCCCTTCTCATTTAATATGAATGAGCCTGGCTCGGCAAGGCCTTGACAGCTTAAATTTGTAAATTTTGTAAAATATCCCAGGGCTCGTTATAATTGCACACAAATTAAGCATGAACATTTATTGAAATATTATTAACTGGCGACAATGTTAACCATTTTAATAACAAGCGCTTCAGATTTTTTTACTCTGCCACACGCACACATGTTGCATATGGTTTTGGGGACGACACTCGCCACTCGTGTAATTAATAAAGTTCCAATATGCAAACATTTGCGCCAAAGTGAGTGTGTGCTGAAAACACTCTGGCGGTTTATTAAAATAATTAAGGTAATTACGAGCGGAAATGGGGGAGAAACCGAAACAAAATGCGAAAAGCGAAAAAAGACAGAATGCATCATAATAAATGCAATTTATGGTTTGAATTTTGTACGATAATCGGTTCGAGGCATGCAGTCGCCGGAGCTATTTAATTAATTATTTATAAAGAATTTAAAAGCCCCAAAGCGGATGTATGTATGTTATGGCGGTGAATGAAGCGAATCAAGAACACTGACTTTTTCTCGCAGTGCTCGTGCCCGTTGCCCTTGAGGTGGCATTATGATTACTTGATTTGTTCGAGGCTCGAACAGAAATATAAATAAAATTAGTTGCTATTTTATTTATGGGTTTTCGTAGTTATGTGCGTTTGTGTGGGCCTCGTCCTTCGCTTTGCTTTCTCGCTCTGGGGTCCAGGACACGCAGCACATAAAAGCAAAAATAATGTGCCACATCATAAATGCCACAAAAATGGCACGCACATACACACACACACACACACACATCTACTGCTCTGGGGGGAGGTCAGACACTTAAAGCATACTGAGGCACACACATATGCATAGATAACTATGTAATAAAGATGCCCGTTTGTCCCTGTGTTTTTTGTTGGCTTTGTTTGGCTCGCAATAACCTCAAAAATGATGAAGCACAACAACAGCATTCGGTGTTCAGTGTTGTTCTTTTGCCCCAACTCCCGCCCCCATTTCCCACCCGCCTTCCACCCACTGTGCGTGCGTGCGGTCAGCAAACTTTAATGAATATGTATGAAAATCGCTTGTAGCATCTCCGTCCCTTTTTCCCAAAGACCCATGAATATTTCCGTTCGGTCCAAGTTTTCTGTTGTTGCTGAAAGGAAAATCGATTTCGGGAAGGGACTGTGCCTGTGCCTGTGGGTTGCGAAGAGCATGTTACTTCAACACTTGTTGATGTTAATGAGCGCCAGGGAATGGGTGAAGTTTTTCGGCCTCTAAAAATCCTAGCCCAGAAAAATCCTTGAAAAAGCCTGTTGTCCTTGGTGCAGCTTTAACCCATTAAAGCTGGGGGGAGGCATGGGGGGAGACAGAAAAAACAGTGTCGGGCTGAGTGTAAAGCTTTGGCCTTGCCTATAACCATTATCTAGCTTGGATTTCATCCCCCTCTTCCCCCGCTTTCACTCTGCTGTGCGTGCAAAAATCTTTGCCAGCTTTTCCAGCTTTTCCTAGCTTGGTATCCACACTGCATTACATGCAAACAATGTCCAGGGCTTGTTTCATTCGCCCTCGTTTTTTGCTGCTCCGCCTTTGTGGTTTATTTCTGTAGCAGATTTCATTTCGTTTCGCAATCTGACTGGGTTTTTTTCCGAGTGTTCGTGTGTGGTTGTGTGTGTTCTTGCTTTATTTTGCGGGGACCGTAAAAGTAAATTGTTTTATATCTTTCCTGGTTTTTTTCACCAACTGAAAGTTGATTTGTGCGAGGGTGTGTGTGCTTCAGCCATTTCTCACGTGCTTTTTTCCTTGTAGCCGCTGCAGCAACATTTATTTAAAATTTCAATTTAATTTAGTTTTGGTTTTAAGTGCACCCAAGCCCACTAACACACTCGCATTGCCATATAGGTCAGTGTGGCTCCGCTCAAAAGCAGACTACATTAATTTTCGTTTGGCTGGCAATGCGTTTTTCCTCCTCCCTCTCTGTCTTTCCTGTCGCCCTGTCTCCCTTCGACAGCATTGGCAAATGGGTTTTTCCTTCTTTAGCTTGCTTTTCTTCTCTTTTTTTTTTTTGTATGTGTGGAATTTTTTCTCGCGTGTTTACATACATTTTTGATATAGTTTTATAATGTTTATGCATCGCTTGCATTTTTTATATGGCGCGAACATTTTTGCGGCCCAACACTTTTACCCTCCGCTTTTTTACCTGCTCACCACCTGCATTCTGTGAATTTATTATCCTCTGAGCTGACCAAGTTGATTACGCTTTTTTAACTGGTGCTTGCTTGGCAGTTGAATTATTTAGGTGGATTTTAAATCTATGCTATAATCATTTTATATGCTAGAGTTAAGCTTTTCTTTAAGCCATCAACAGCGGAAAATGTTACCAAAACTTTGCCCTGCTGCCGCTAAAAAATTTCTATGAAATGCAGCAACTCCGCCTCTTTATCGCATCTCAGCCATCTACCACTGAAAACTTTTTTTCCAGCGGTTTGGAGCCACATAAATCATAGCGGCAAAAGAGCAACAACACGCCACATGCAACATGTTGCAGGCCATGGTTGACGCCTCCTTTAAAGCCTCAAGAGACTGCAGCTTCCAATGCGGCAAAGGAAAAGAAAAACAAAAAGAAAACATAGTTGCCAGAAGGGGACAAGCCGCGATAATAGTCAAGACAAAGCCACACAAGGCGATTAAAGGGGGCGATTTCCAGAGGGAATATCGTCTGTGTGTGTGGGCCAAGCCAAGTAATTGAGTCATTGCGGGGATCTTTGCACTGAGCACTGAAAATAAATCAGCTAACTTTTATGACTATGAAGTAGTTTTGAATATTCTAAGCTCCCTTCAATTTTAACTTCCCCTAACTTCTAAGAATAATTTGTATAGTTGTCATCTAAAATCAGTTATACCCCCTTTTTAGGTAATTTCTTCCAGTGTACTTACTTCCAAACGAACAGCGACGAGATGAGAACAATCAAGACCAAGAGCAGCGCGAACACGGCTATCATGGCCGATGTGGCCAGCGACTGACTGCTGTACAGGCTGGCATCCAAGATCTGCAAAGATATAGAGAGAGATGGGATTTAGTCGG
Source organism: Drosophila ogumai (assembly GCA_018904815.1). Classification (NCBI taxonomy): domain Eukaryota; kingdom Metazoa; phylum Arthropoda; class Insecta; order Diptera; family Drosophilidae; genus Drosophila; species Drosophila ogumai. Next base: position 117,359 of record JAEIIJ010017049.1, on the reverse strand, counting down.
GGAAAAGTAAAAGTTAAATGTGAGTAAATCAACGCTCAACTCAAACACAAAGCCATTTTGCATATAAACAAAGCCCGAGACGCGATGAAAAACCAAAACGAAGGAGGAAAATATTTTGGTAAATATGCCTAACGAAATGCAAACAAAAGCGCAGAGCACGCGACTTGGGCTGTTAACCTTTCGGTTACTTGGTTTCCCTCCATCTCGAGGAAGTTGGAAGTGTAGGCGTTTCACCTTTTTTTTTTCCTTTGACCAGGGCCAGGAAATTAAGGTCAGCTGAGAGGGGATAAGGCCGGCAAATTGCCTTTGAATTTATGCTTGGGCATGCAAAAAAAGTTACGAAATAAATGTTGAAGTCGGGGATAAATAGGAAAATCAGTTGATAAGAAAAGTGAGCAAAGCGGGAAGGAAATCCTTAATAACTGCTTTATCCCTAATAAAGATTGTTTCCTAGTATTCATAACTGCAAAATGAACTCTCTTAAAGGTTTTAAAAATATTTTAAAAATATTGTTTTATTTAATATAATTGGGAAAGAGTCTCCCGTTAGGTTTTGACTGACAACTTTTCTTATCGCACTTCCGCCTCTCACATGTCACTGTCAAAAACTAGATAAGCCTACATTTTTTGCTGCCCAAATCTCTAATATTTTTAATGCAGTATTTTTATTTATTTCTTATTTTTATTGTATTTTTATGGAGCGTTTGACCTGCAAGTCAAACTTGAAAATCCAAAACAACCAGCAGAAGAAGTCGGGAAAACTCCTCCACAAATGCACCTGTCGCTTGACACACACACACACACGCCGCAGCATAAATCACTCAAAAACATGGAAAATATTTTTCGGAGAGTGAGAGACAGGCAGCTTCGCCAAACACAGAAATTGGGGTCAAACTTTGACAGCTGTGCAAATAATTTCGCCGGCAACTGTGCTGGTGCTGGTGTGCGTGTGTATTTAACTGGCAGTCATTGTTTGTATGTAGGTTACACTTTAATTCGTAATGCATTTTATGCATTTACTAATTTATTAAAAGCATTTTTCCAACTTTTCAATTTCGATTTCGATTTATTTGCGCAGCTCAAACACAAATACGAGTGGCACAGTTTGCGCCAAAATGCGGAAGCCGAGTGCCCTCACAAAGCCATCCAAATGCTTATCTGCCCCGGGTAATTAATCATGCGCTTGCAGCGCGCATAAATATTATTAATATTTCATTGAGAGCAGCACACAGATTGAGAGTGCAAACAAACAGTCCCCGAAGAGTGCACACTTTCATAGATAAGCCATAAAAATATTGACATCCCTCTCCTCCAAATGGCGAAATTGTTTAAATTATCGAATCGAGGGGGAAATGCTCTCATTTGGATCGCTTATCACGGCACCCCAACAACACACCGAAAATTAAGAAATTTGTGTTTGGAAACCCATTCGAAGACAAATCGACGCAGTCAAATACAAATAATAATAAATTAAACAATTATGTGCGGCAAGCGTGTGTGCTCAGTGCAATGCCAAAAGCTGAAAATCTGGAGGCAAACAAAAACAATAATGCTGCTCCAATGCTCGTAATCAATTTGATTAATGAGACCTGACGCGAGTTTTCCCTCTGTCTTTTCTTCTCGCAGCTCCGATCATTCGATTTCGTCTGAATGTGGAGCAGTGGCATGACTGGGGGGAATGGCCAAGGGCCCTCAGGGGGGAAATGGGGAAATACATAACAAAGCTTATATGTCACCAAAGTTTACTTTGTAACAGGTTTTAAATTCATTGAAAATATATAGAGATTATATAAATATATAAAACGAATTCTTACTTACATTCCATTTCTATTTAAAAAAGAGATATTTCCTTCTACAAATAACACAAGTTTCCCCCTCTTTTCCCGCACATATTCCCAATTGAATTTATAGAAATCACACTTGCGTCATTCAAGTTTTTTTTTCTTCGTGCAAAGAAAACGAAACAATTTCCTTTTGTCTCGCCCTGGCTACATTTCCCTCTTTCATTTCGTACGCTTCACACATTTTCCAGTCAACTTTGAACTGCATTGTGTGCGACGGCGTGTATGTGCGTTGATAATCGATAAATCTAAAATACATGTGTTACTGTGTGGACTTGGCGAGCGTTTACCTATTCGTAATGCTCATTTTGGGGCCAGGCAAATAAACGAGTGGGGAGTGTTTGGGGACGGGGGCGAGGCCAATAACTGTACGCATTGCAACAGTTGTCGTTTGCCACCGAAACGCTTCCAGCTGCCTCACGGATTAAGCCGAAGATAAAACACAAAACTACACAAAAAGTCCAAGTTGAAAGCAAACAGGGTCGCATTATCGATAACAACAGAAGTTGAGCTGCCCTGCCCCCTGTTTGCCCAGATAAGCAGTGCCACCGGTATGATTGAAAGAAGGCTTTCCGTCAAGCAAACCCTCTCTTTCCAAGTATTTAACAACACACACTCCCTCTGCCCCCGGGCATTCCATAAATTAAATTAAATAAAGGAAAGTAGGAAAAAAAAAGGAGTAGGCAATGCAAACAAGAGATAACGATAACACTTTGAACGATTTATAACTAGGCATAGGTACATAGGTACAGGGAAGTGCAAACAGTAGGCGCAGGGAGAAAATTAGATAAATTTTGAATTCATATTTGCTTTTGTTATTTTTGTATCACATCCCCGGGCGAATCTGTACTTGTGTGTGTCAGTGCACTTCCAGAAGATATCAGATACTTTTTCTTGTGCATCGAGAGAGCAACTTGGTCGATAAAATAATTAAGCCCTCCTTCTATTCGCAGACAACAAAAGCCATTAGGCGGCGGGGGCTTTGAGGGGAATGCTAAATAATGGCATAAAGTTTACACCCCCCAAAAAAGAATAATAATAATAAAAAGCTGGAATAAGGCAAAGTGAGATTAACGCAGCCGGAGCTGCAAAACGTTGTTTACTTTTATGCGTGTGTGCTGGCGAGTGTTTTTCCGGCTTTTGTGGCAACTTTTTAATCATGAAAAATCGCCAGGCTCAAGGGCGGCAGCATGCGGCTTGAGTAGGCCATAAAGTGAAATGTTTGCCTTTGCCTTTGACCCAATTTTTAAGTGTTGCCAAAGTGCATAAAAAACTCTAACAACATTGTAGAGCGGGAAATGGGAGTTGGACCGTTTGGCAAGTCATCAAAATCAGTCGTCAAAATGTGTTCCGAGAGAGGGAAAAAGGGGAAAAGTTCTACTCACCGCTGCAGAAACTTTAAAGTTAACAACTTTTCTCTCGCTCTCTCCCTCTCTCGGAAAGTCAACGACGACGAGCGCGTTTTCATTTTCGTGCCTGATGAGAAAAACACAAAAGTTTACCCGCCATCAAAACACGACAAAAGGAAAAGCTAGCAACAAGCACGTGCCACTTGCAGGAGGAAAACTATTTTGCAACAGAGCAGCAGCAGCAGCAGCAGCAGCAGCAGCAGCAGCAACAACAATGACCAGAACTTGGCTGCTTTGATAACATGGCAAAAGTTTTTCCGAACATGCGATGCATGTGTGGCTGGCGCCTTTTTTTTAACACCCCAAAGCCCCCGCCGCCGCAGAACTTCGATTGCCTTGCACGTGCATATCTGCAATCGACCTGCTGGCTATATCCTTCCACCTCCCTCCCCACTCGATTTTTCCGCCCTGTTTTTGTAACCACTTGGCGGTGCAATTGTTTGGAAACAGCTCGTGATTGAGCCCCATTCCCATAAGATGCTCGGGAGGGCGTAATGAGTTGCGAAACTTGTTGGGCCGATGTGGCTAAGATGGCGCCGATAATGGGGGAATGGAAAAGTGCAACAGAGAGTGGAGAATGCAACTGGAAGGATTGCGAGTTAAATGAAAATTGTGCGAGCTTAAAATGTAAGCTAAATATTTGTTGGTAAAGAATTTAGCCGCTCATTTTTCTGGCTTACATTGTTTGTTATTTATTCAAGCAAAAGAATATTTCTAGATACTTTTTAAATATATTTCCTTGCATGAAAATTAAATTTTTTTTTGGGTGCGCATACCCAAACATTTTTCATTGTGGCCCCCCGCTCACTCCCCCTCTTGCTTTCTGATTTCTGCGACTGTCTGCAGCTGTGTCTGGCTATGTCAACTGTAAACAACATCAACACTAAACAGCAACAGCAACAACAGCCTTGTCATTCTATCCCAACACCACCCACTGGACCCCCTGGTCCACCCATGCCGGGAAAACCAAAAGCCAAAGCGCCCAAAAGCAGACTACAACAAAAGCCAAAGGCAACAACAATTCGCTATATATGTATATGGTACACATACATATAGAGAGAGAGAAGGAAGTGGCTAAGGAATTTCGCATTCTCACGACATTTGATATCAATGTCATGCTATTTGCTACACACCCAAGTCTGGATGTCCTTCGCCCCGCCGGCATCCCTCTACATATATCATCATCTTCAACAGTTTCTCGTCGTCTGCTTAAAGGAAAAGTTGAGACATTTCTAGGGAGTAGGAAGCGAAAGCTGGAAAAAGGATTATTTGCTGCCACGCCCATTGGAGCGAATCAGGAGCTGCTTGTCAAGTATTTTTGCTCCTTCGCTCACATGAAATTTAATTTCGCTTGTCTGGCGAGAGGATGCCACTTCCGCTCGCCTTTTAAAGGTTTTTCCTCGTCTGCCTGCCGTCCTCGTTCTGGCTTTCCGTTTTTCCTTTTCCCTTTGGCAGTTGACAATTACACCCACACGCCAGGCACACGCGCACTCCCCAAATTGGCACAATTCCCGTTAAACTTATCAATTTGATGGGCGAGAGAGCTTTCCGCCATTGAATTTTATTCCTTGAACGCTAATCCATTAAATTGATTCGTATGCTCAAATTGATTTTAAGCTGATTTCGTCGAGATTTTAATGTGTTTACCTGCGATTTATATGGAATTGCATTTCTGCGTGCGTAGAGGTCTTTGGGAAATTCCCTTTCAATCTAATATCCAAAATAATCTCTGGACGAGAGCCGTGAGATACAGTTTCCGACATAAACTGCATGTTAACATTAACATTTGATTTGTCAGCATAAATCAACGGAGACAGCCTCAAGTGCCCACACACGAGACTAGATGATATGAGGGGACCACACACAGATCCGGTTTATATAGATACACTTCGTTTTTTTTTTCTCCCATCTCGTTGCGTTTCGTTTTGGGTTATATTTATTTAAATTTTTCATGTTGAAAATTAAGTGGAAAACACTCGACGCGACTCGGAGTTGGAGTTGGAGCTGCAGACAGAGTTGGGGTTGTTGTGGGGCACGTGAAATTTAACCAATGACCGCTGCTGCTGCGGTGTTGATATGTGGAATTTGATCTTTGTTTTACCAGAACCCCCGGACATCGCCTCAGCGCCTAAACAAACACTTGCCCCAGATTAGACGAGTGCCGAGTTACAGTTTTTCCGCATGAAAAATTATCTGTCCTTCGTTCGTGCTACACAACAAATTATATATATAAATATCTATTTTTTCTTCTGTCATTTTCTGTTTCGTTTTATTTTTTTTTGTAACCGCTGACAACCTTTTAAAGTTGAGGGTTGATTCCGGGGCCATATGTTGCCGAAGGACTGTCGGCCGAAAAATGCTTTTTGTTGCCACTACAGTTGTTGTCCTTTTCGTGTTGCTGCCGCTTAACTTTTCATTGTTATTGTAATTTCTGTGACTGTGTTTCCTCTCTGCCCAAAGAGGGGATGGTCATCGCCATCGTGATGATGATGATGATGATCATCATCATCATAACGATGAGGTCCAGCTCCAAGGAGCAACAGCTGTTGCTCGGGCAACTGGAGGCCAAAAGGACTTGAAACGAAAAGAAATTTGTTTCACTTTGCTTTAAAGTGATTCCTTGCGGTTCCTGCCAGCACCCGAATTGTGGGCGATGTGTGTGCGAGTGGGCGTGGCCTGTTGGCAATTTTTCATCGAGTCTCTCCTTTGCTTGGGTGGCAAACTTGAATTTAAAGGACCCTAAAGTGGTCGGGTTATAGCTTGATTTTAACCCAAGTTGAGCTCAAAAGTTTTTAAAGTTCACAGGCTTTATAGTCCTTCAATTATCCTTCTGATTCGCAAATCGAACAGACTTTCGATCAAATGCCGCAATTTTGACTTGTCAATAAATCAAATCGCATCCTGCAGTTGATTTTCCGAGTGCCTACTCAACTGTTAACATTTGTTAACAAAACGCCACGCCCTCCGCCACTACCCACCACTTGAGCATCAACAAGGAGGCTTTTGTTATTGTAATATGCATATAGCACATAATTCAATAAGGCAACAGAAATTTCTGACACCTCTCACAAAAAGCCAAATCACTTGCAACTCGTTTCGGGAACACACAGAGGGAAAATCCCAACAGCTGTGCCAAAATGCAGGCCTCTTTATGGCATTGCGGAGAGGGTTGCATAATCATCCACCCGTCATCATGGGGTTGGGTTGGGTTGGTTAATTCCATTTGTAACGCCCTCAAAATTATAATCAGCCTAAGCTCAGCAGCACTAAGTGGAAGGGGAAGGAAGTGTCACCTAGAATTGGAAGGAAAACTCTACAGGAAATGCAAAGGTAAGGCCAGATTTGTTCAGAACTTCACCAGATTTTCCAATGTCTTTTCAACACTTAAACTGAGATTTCAACTCACCGGCATTGCCTGGCAGACATCGCTGTCCCACTGCTGCTGGGCCAGTGCCTCCTCGTTGCAGTCCTGGGGCACCACCGTATATTCCGCCAGGGCTGGCGGTCTGGGTGGCGGCGGAATGAGGAACTGGGGCGGCGGGGCCAGGGGCATGCCCGAGCAATCGTCGCAGTCGAACATGAAGAGCTCGGCTTCGGAGAGGTCCATCATATCCAGCATTTTCCACATTGAATTCGCGTGACTTGGGCTTGTCGGGGGATCCTGGCTCTTCGAGTTTCGTAGGATTATCTATGGGGTTTCCCCGCTACGGTTTCGAGTCGCTTTGAAGTTTTGGGTGCGTGTCAAATTCGCTGCCCGATCGCTGTCATCTGGACAGCCTTCATCGGCGGCCTTTGAGCTGCAAAAAGAAAGAAAAAGAAAGAAAGGTTAGTTGAGTTTGAAAGTACTATACTCTTTGTGCCCAGCATGTGTCCTTGTGTCCTTTTGTGTGCTAATTATCTCACACATGGATGTCCTGGCACGTAACAATCCCCGGGTTCCCTATCCGTAATTAGCTTGATCCTGGCCATTGCCCTGCATGGCACGCCTGTCGCCCAACCAAAAAAAAAAAATGAAAAAAAATATATATCTCTCCCCCTGGGCGTCACCTAACCACCCCCTAGACCCAATGTTAATTTTTATTGATTTTGCTTAATGCGTTTCCATTTTTTGCTATTTATTTTTATTTACTTTGCTCGCCACGGCTTCGCTCTGTTTTTTCCTATTCCTATTTTTATCCCTGCGCACCCTGATTTCTGTCGACTCACTGGCAATTGTTTTACCCCGAGTTTTTTTTCCGCGTGTGGTGTGTGTGTGTGTGCTCCTTATTTTCTATTTTCAATACTTTTATTATTATTATCCTTTTTTTCTGACTGCGGTTGTGTTTTTTCTTCACAAATATGCTGACAAAATAATTGAGAAAAAACAGTTGACTTGGTGAAACCTTTTTTGGGTGATAGGGTTTCGGGGTTCAATTGAGTTAGGAAGGATGATTGATGGTCCTGCGTGGCAACCCGAGATATTACGAGCCGACGTAGGTAGGAAAGTATTCAGGGAGTTTAATCGAAACTTAAACATTTGGCTGCCGCTTGTGGGACTTGTCTCTCAGCCACTCTGACAGCTCAAGAATTCCCCATCTGCTGCTGTGTGGGGTAGTCCAAGTCCAAGGTTGGAATCGTGATCGGGATTGTGATTCTGATTTCGAGGCTGGATTCCCATTCTCAACATATGTTGCCAGTTGGCTTCGTTTAATTAGCTGACAGTTCTGGAGAGGAGCGGCGGAGAGAGCCTAGTCTAGAGACTCGAGACTCGCCCGGCAGCCTGATAAGATCTCACAAAAAATATATACACAATGTGCAGTATCTGTGTGTGTTGTCTTGCAATCAAATGTAAGCCGCTGTTGACATTGGAGATTAAAAGATATTAAAAACGAAGACGACAACGGCCTGAGCCGGCTCGGAGGAGGAAGCCGAGGGACAAGAGACGAGAGCGAGTGGGGACTCTCGCTCGGATGTGGACACAATGACACACAGACAGACAGTCGGAGGGACACACAAAACATGTCAAAGATGAAATGTTGTAAAGAAAATTGAATTGAATTGAAGTCCAGCGCAGACCAAACTAATAAATAACAAAGAAATCGGAGGGAAATAAAAGTAAAGCCAAAGTAAAGGCGGAAAGAAATCTCCAAAGCCACGATTGGGTTTCCAGAAAATGCGCGCCTCGAACTTAAAGCTTTAGTTTTGGACTTGTCTTTATTCCGACCTCGGTCTCTTGAAAATCGATTGAATTGTCTGGCCCGGGTGATTAACTTGAGCAGACAAAAACTTAAAAAAAAGAAACGGCCGAGAATAATGAAATAAATCGTGTTGAAAAAGACCCAAGAAGGGCCGAGGAAACCCAAACCCAAGACAGACAGTCAACGAAATCGATTTGTTTTGAGATTAAGTCGGCTGCTGCCGCCCTCCTTAGCCCTTCTCCGGTCTCCGTCTCGCTTTCATCCAAGGAGCAGCCTTAACTGAAGCGTAAAACGGAAATGTTATGGACAGGCCCGAAAGGAAGCGTAATGGAAATCAAAGTCCTAACCGAATCAGGTGGAGCAGTTCGGGGGGCAATTAGCGTGGGCAACTCGTTTCGATAAGAACGGATGGATCCGCAATCAAAGGAGGGCCCGAAAGCACTTAGATAATTGTCTTAAAGCTGGGCACACTTGGATAATTGCCTTAAAGCTGGCCACACTCCGGGGACAGCTGCCCGGCCTTGAATTGGTTTTGGATTCCACAGCCTCAGCCCCTCGCACAATCCTAACTTTAGGCCAGCCCAGCCATAACTCAAACACTTCAAGCCAATTAAAGGGTTTTCCATTCTCCCCCCAAAGACACACAAAAGTGAAAATTTTCCCTATCTTCCTTTCACTTTCCGCACTTTCAACTCGACGCTGATTTATTTCGGGAGAACTTCTTGCAGTACTTGACAAAAGACAATTGCGGTTCAAGTACAAGAACAGCTGGCTGAAATTTATACACTCCCATAATTGAATTGTTTGATTGGGAACTTGTAAAAAAAGGAAAGAAAGTAAAATTAGGTGGACACAGCCCAAAAGTCAGGCCTCCGGTCGGGGGTTGCTACGCGCTGCATGGTCAGGCCATGGAAATGACTCAATTGGAACTGGGTTCGTGTCGGTCAGGTAAGGGAAACACATTTATTAGCTACAATGATAAATGTTCGCCGGGCATTGGCGACAGACCTTCGGATTCTAAGCAAAGGATCTCCGAAATCCCTCCTGAATACCTCTGACCGCCAGTCAATGTGTAATTTTAATTCGTTTTGGGTCGCATAGAGGAAATTGATATGGGTGCGTCGTAGTTTGGAAAAACTCGGCTCAGGTAGGAATTTCAGTCTCTCTTTTCTACAGTCTCTTGGTTTTATGTTCTTTTTCTCAACGCTCGGTGCTCGCATATTGAGACATTATAGCTTGGGTATTGATATCACGGCGGGGGATTGTCGGACTCGTAAGTGGAACAAATGTGGCAGACAGTTGGAATTATCCTTGGAAATAATGGTTGCAAAATCTTATTTCAAGGGTTCAGGTCTCTAAGATAACTACCGGCTATCTGGTTCGTAAAACTAAAACGAGGTAATAATTACTTTTGGGAACGGATTCCTTATTTTAAGAATTAGAACCCAATTTTAATTACTTTTTGTGAGAACTGATTTTAGAAAGTCATATTCATATTATTTTGGCCTTTCAACTGTTATTTATCTCAAAGATTTTCTTCCTGGAATCATTTTAGATTACATTAAAGCCCACTTTCCCTAGTTTTTCATCTTTAATCTTTGGCAAATGCCTTCGAGCATTGCTCCGCACGCACAAATTACTCGGATCTGGGCTCGGCTAGCCCCCACTTTTCCCCATAAGCCCCTAAGTTGTGATTTACCCAAACCTACGGCAACTTTTGACTTAGTTTACATATCATTTATTATTTGCCAGGGCCAAGGGTCCTGGGGGCCGTTGTTTTGTACAAGGTGTGTGTGCTCCACTAACCAAACAAAACTTGCCACGCCCCCGAGGCGTTAAGCATAAGAAAAAAAAACCAAGAAAAAACTTTTAAATAAAGCAAAGAACGCGCCAGAGGGAGAGGGCAAGATGACGGCATGTCACATCAATGTCACTCAGCATTAAGGCTCAAAGAGGCAGGGAGAGAGGGAAATTCATGTCCTGCGAGTGCTGCGATAAGTTTTTTTTTTTGTTCTCCTCTTTGGCAGCTTCTCTTGGGCCGCCGGGCAGCTGAGCGTGAAAAACAGCCTCCCGAATTTCCCCGAGCTCCTGCAGCTTTTCCTTTTGCTCTCGCTTGTCCCACGCTTTCCTTTGCCCAGGCCGGCGATAAATTTACAAGCGTATAACAAATATTTTGCTTTGTGTTTACAATTTCTTACTGCTTAATATTCTTCGTCCAATTTTTTTCACGATTTTTTTGTTTCGCCATATAGACCTATTTGCATAAGATACTTTCTGCGGAGTTTACCTTGTAAGTAGCTTAGGCGTATGCCATAAGTTGGACGATTCAATGAGGCGAGTTCTTTGATGGAGACACAAGGCACATAGGAAAATATTGATGAACTCAAAGATTAATTTTATCCGGGGGAAGGTGCCAAGTCTTCAAGTTTATAAACAAACGAATGTTCTGCCTATAATTTATTCAATTCTTTAGCTTCTTTATCTAAAAAAATTATATACTGATGGAACATTTATTTTCTTTCTGTGCACAGACGACACTTATTCCTGAAATTTATGTTTCAACTACGGCTAAAACCGAGCTGGCTTATAAATTTCATGGGCACACGCTCGGCATACTAATTAGCCAAGGGATTTCATTCGAAAAAAGGCTAACAGCCAGCGGAAATCCTGTGGAAAAGGGCCGACATGTGTACAACTCAATTCCGAATTAAAATTCAATTTGCCAAACAGGTAAAAAGGTTCACACGACCGAAACTGATTTCGATTCAAGAACCTCTGCTTCTGTGACCGCAACGAGTTCACTTGTCCGGGGACTTTTCGAGCTACCCACGCCACTCCACTCCAGATTGAGTTGTTATTATTATTTATATCCATGGCAGCCACGATTCCCGTTTAACAACTCATTTAAGAGCCGATCCTATCGCGATTGCGATCTGCCACGGGATCTTCGTCCAACTTCTTGGAGTCTCGGGGAGTCAGCGGGGGCAACTCCGGCCGAAGCATAAATTTTATTTTGCGTGAATTTATGAGCTGCGCCGCCGACAGGCGGGGGATTCTCTTATTTACCAAAGGATTTACTCGAAAGGGAATCGGGGAAAAATAATGAACTTCGCTGCGGTGCACTTGTTGCTCGTCGTCGCCCGTTGCTAATAATTTAAACAAATTTACGAAATGGAAAAAACACAGCACAGCGCGGAAAAATGCAGGTAAACAAAGGTGTCGCCTCGACTAGTATTTGGTTATAATTAGGGGTCTCTCTGTTCTTCTCCCCGAACAATTCTTGGGCTCTTTTTGTCGGTTTCTCCGCTTTGAAGCGGAGCAGAAGCCGCAGCCCCAGCAAAGCCCCGAAGCCCCTGAGATGATTTGTTTACACACTCTCTTGGAGCTGCCCGGGTCGCCACGAGAGTTCCGAAGACAGATAATTTCCACAGGAATCACTCATCACTTGGGCGTAACTCTATCTGGATAAACAATGGATCTGCCCGATAGATAGAGAGATACATCGCACACTTTCTGGGAATTTTGTTTGGAATCAGATACAATCCTTCACTTGCTTATTTGAATAATTCTCCAGCGCGTCTGCCCAACTTCCCCCCATAAATCTTTGCTTTTTATTGCCCAACTTCCTCTGGAAGTTTTTCTTTTCGGTTGGTTTCAATTAGTCACCGCACTTTGAAGATTAGAAAACGCATTTAAGGCATATTTCTTTTAAAGTTTCATTGATAATTCCCCAATCAAAGGGAATTCCGTTGATCTCCGCTAAGCAGATTTTCACTCGCCTACGGAAGCTCAACTCGGCTCAAATCTCTGAGTAATCCGCTGCGTAAAACTTTTCAATTTCTTTGCGGCATAATCCACACTTGATTTTCGTTCTCAGCTTTTCCTTACCCGCTTTTCTTTTTTATGCGTAGTCCAATGGAGATTCGTGAATAAAATGTGATTTATTTCTGTCTGTTTTGCTAACTAATCGGGCCAATTATTTGCAAGAAATTATTGCTTATTAATTTCGTTTTTGCTTGCTTGATAACTTTTATTATTTTTTGTTGTCACTGAACACAGAATTTGTGTGGTTTTGTTTTTCAAAACATTTGTGGGGCTTTGCACGGCGCGCGAAGTGATTATGATTTTTGTTGTAAATATTTTCGAATATAATTTGCTCATGTATCTTGGCGTTTCACATGCTCAGTCTTGAAAAAGTCTCGTATTCCGTTCAGAATTTTTTGTTCGATTCCACAGACAAACACGCGAGACGCTCACGTCCGATATCGGCGACTGCGAGTCAGAAACTGAATTTCAAAACGTTTCCAGCTGTGGATGACGGCGGAAACAGCCAGTATCTGTATCTGCAGCAGCAACTTCGGCTGCCGGTTCCCGAAGAGACACGAGAGAGCGTTCGGCACCGTTTCCGGAGAAAAATAACTCCCACCCGGGGTTTTCCGAGAGAGTATTCAAACGCACGAGAGCGAATAAACAGAATGAACTTGTTCTGGCACGTCGTCTAATCGGGACTCTTGCCGTTGCAGTTGCTAATAATTCTCTGGCACTGGAGTTTGTTGATGTCGCTGCTGAATTTACCTATTAAACAATACGAAAACTTTTTAAATTTTAGCTGACTACAATTTTACCCAAATTTTTAAATACTATATGTACATATTAAGCTAGGCAATATAATTCTTTGGCTCAAAGAATGTTCAATTATTGTCAACATTGCAGTTAATTGCTGTCGTTGAACTGATGTTTATGCGAAATTATTCATGTCTACACATTCTTAACATATAGAGTTTTGTGCTCTCATTTTTCTCCAGTTTACGACAATTTATTTTTAAATTTTTATTGGGTTTTTTCGTGATATAAAATACTTGTTTATTTATTTAAAAAATGGATACATTTTCTACGGTAATCGATCTATTTTTTTGAAGCTTTTAAGAGATCAAAGGCACTAAGATTTAGCCGAAAACTTACATAACTTTCAGATATTTTTTTTTAATTTATTTTTTTTTGCAATATTGTCAAAAAAGAGTCATTCACCTACACATGAAAATTAAAAATGCAGATGCAGTATAATTGCTAAAAACGATGACTAATTAATTGCCTAACAAAACAGATATCGCAAGTGTCTTTCCCGGAAAAGAACAGACTATTTTAATTTTTATTTAGAGATATCAATTACCTTCACCTGCATATTAAGTGCAACGTCCTAATATTAAGCATACTAAAAATTTACCTGGAAGATATTGGGTATTGCTATCTTACAGATCCAAAAAAAGAACAATTTGCCATTCTCAACCAAGAACAACAACAACTAGCGCAAGCCGCAATATGATCAAGGTCAATGTCTGGTGGGCGGGGGTGGGCAAAAAAAGCGGGGGTAGGCAGGCAGTGCTTTTCAGTATTTTCCTTCTTTTGCTGCTGTTTTTCCTGCTGCATGTAAAGTTACAGCAACAACAACAGCAGCCGGCATGAAAATTCAATGTTATTTTTTATATCACACACACACACACACAATCAAAACACTGCTCTCACTTCGAAATTCGAATTTCGAAAATGAACTCTGGCTCTCTCTCCCGCAAGTACTCTCTTTATCTCTCTATGTGTGTGTTTGCTCTCTCTGGCTCTCTTGTTGTTTGTTGATGTTGCTGGGGCACTTGGCAGCATGTTGCTGGCTATTTATTTAAATGTTGCTAGCTTTGTGGGTGTCTTTTTTTTACATTTCTCTGTTGGGATGCAATTTTTGTTTACGCATTTTTTTCGCACCTCTGCTTACTGTTTACGCTGTACTTTTACCTTCTGCGCTACTTTGGCCCCAGCCCCGCCCACCGCCCAATGCATTCCTTGTATGTTTTGTTTATAAACATTCTCGCCTGTTTGTTTTCAATGCAATTCCATTGTGCCAGTTGTTGAAAACGGAGATGCTGAAAGAAAGATGGGAATAAAGAACATATAGAATGGAGGAGGAGAGCCGCTGGGGGGTGGTGCAAAAGGGGGCCGCATCTCACTGCTAACCTACACTGAAAATATTGACATTAAAATCAAATATACAGCAAAGTTTTGTCTTATTTAGTTAACATTTTTCTAAAAAAAAATAATTTTAATTGCTGTTTGGTATTTTTAATTTATTTTTAATTAAAAACCCATAAAACACGTATGTATATGCAATATAAATTACGCTTTAAATGCATTTTTTGCCCACCCAATTTATGGTTAAAATAGTTATTTCCTCTGATTTAATTGATTTTGCTTATTAACCAAATAATTCAAAACCATTCAATTTTTTATTATCTATTGTCGTTTCATAAATTATTAATTTAATCATACTTATTCTTCATATAATTGAATATTAATTATTAACAGTGCACCCGCAAGTTGTACACAAAAAAAGGAGGGAAATTCTTTATAAATTGTTAGTTGTAGACGGCAGCCGCAGCGAGTGTTTGTAGCCGCAACTTAGTCAAAGTCGCTAACGGTAATATCTGCCACAGTACCCTCTCCGTCTTCACTCCCCCTCTTGTGGTGGAAAAGCCCCTCCCCCTTCCACAACTCATTAGGCGCGTCAAGTGATATGTTTGCCTTTTTGTGCCGGCGACCAAACCGAAACACATTAGCGGCTCATTGGGGCCAAAAGCGGCCAAAGGCAACGCAAATTAAAGGAGCATTAAGTGATTGGCCGATGGGCGGGGAAATTGGACGAGGGGGTGGAGGGGAGTCTAGGAAAAATGACGACCACACGCACATTCTGCAAAACTCGAAGAAGTTTCCTCAGTCAGAAGCCACAAAAAGTATCTTATGGCGGCTCAACATTCTTGAGAAATTGCCAAGACCGGAGATACAAAAGTGGAGCAGCTTAAAAGTATCTTTCTATCTCACAGATACAAAATTCATAAAGCAAAACAAACATTTTGCCAAAAGATTCCCGAAATCTCATAAGCTTAGATTTATCATTCGGATGAAAGTGCGAGTGCTGAAAAGTATCTCGTGAGTACAGTAGTTACCAAAAGTATCTTTTATGTTTGAAAACTTAAGAAGTTCCGAACAAGCTGGAAAGGATTAAGGGATTATTTTTTTGCTTTAAATATATTTTAAAAAGAAAATCGCAGGATAAAATTGATTTCAGAGACGAAATGTGATCTTTAGATATTTCCACATATTTTATTTATAAAAAATTCAATACAAAATATAATATATATGTTTTCCGAGCGTAAACAAATCTCTTGTGGCTTAGCAATTAGTCAACCTGCTTGCCTCTTGCCAAAAATTCGAAACTCAAAATGCTCTTTTATGGCCGCTCCCCGAAAACCATGTTGAGGCAAGGGACAGCTGACGCAGCTCGTGTTTGCAGATACAATAATTAATAATTCGGGGATAATCTGCATGTTTGTCAAAGTGATACGGCCTGAAAATGGAAAAAGAGAAAAAATGTGTTCCGCAAAAATCCAACACAAAACACGCACACGTGTGTATAGATGAAAATCTGTGCGGAAAAAATGAAGCAAGCGAAAACCATCTGCATAAATATTCGCAGACTGGGCTTGAGTCCATTTTTCGGGCACAGGACCTGAGGTCCGGCTGATGGTTCTATTGAATTGAGCTGAAAACGAGGATCCAGCATCCCCTTCATAATTAAAATTTTGTTTCTTATTTTACAGCTGTTGAGCGAGGGCAATGCAGCAATTTATTTGACATTTATGGCAACCTCTTCATTAGGCCTAAACAAAATATTTATCTTTTGCTCTAAATCTTGTTATTATTAGGTTAAAATGGTTACGATTTCGGAGGCATTAAAAACTTTTTAGTTTTTAATAGGTTTTTCAGAATATTTGTTCTTTGATTTAAACACCGTAATCATAAAAGAAATTTCACTGTCAAAGTGAAGTTCGTCATCAAAAATGTCACTTTAAGATAAACTCTCCAGCATATCAGACACTAAAGCAAACAAAAGCAACTCAATCTTATCGTTAACTTTTTGACCTTGACGAAGTGTCTTCCGTATCTATGTAGTTCAAGGTTCAGCATGTTCTACATGTTTAAGCCATATATGAAAATGAAATTCTGAAATAATATCTCCAATGATTTCGCACAATTCCCCGTGGGAGATAACAAAGCCCCTGTGCCAATTTCAAGTGCAATTATAATTTTTGTTTGTCATGCAAAAACATCAACAGGCAAAAACAATCGACAATGGGAAACGGCAGGCTCCTGCGACAAGAAAAAAAAGATGCGGAAAATGGGGAAAATACGCAAACAAAACGAGGCACGAATTGAGGGTGGCAGTGGGGGCCGTTCCGGGGGCGGAGGCCACACGCCCACAATCAAACTGGGTCACATGGCCAGCCAGTGCAATTTGCATATGCATGAGTGGCAGGAAGATACAAAGAGCGGGAGGATATACGCGGCGGGGTGGGGCAGGATCTGGGGGCAGGTTGCCTACTGGAGGTGTGCAAGTGTGTCCTGCACGTCCTTCGGCACATGACTTTACAGTTTTTCGACCTCTTCTAATAAATTTCCGCCCAAGTGGAATATGCAAAGTCACCAAAAAGCGAAAAACACACGCAGCATAAGCACACTGGCAGAAAAAAAAGAGAATATCCTTACATTGTAAACAAGTTTATGAATTACAGAAAAAGATATCTTCGATTGAATTCAACAAATTGATTCTTGACATATTGTCAAACGTAACCTTTAGCCTCTATTTATATATTCCATGATTTTAATTAATTATTTAAAAATATATTTCATAAATTTTATGGGAAATACGCAGTTTCAGGCATATTTTCTCTCTGCATATCCTTAGATATAGACGCACACACTTACCTATATTATATAGTTGTAAGTTCCCTATATATTGCAGATATATGTGGCTCATAAATCAGCGCCCAACTGTGTCACCTTTGTGGGGCAGTCGAGGGGATTCTTCGACCTGGCCAGAAATCTCTCTCCTACTGTGTCCAGTTTTCAGCATATTTGCCAATGGAGTTTCTTTGGCGCTGCCTTTCTGGTGCCAGCTCTGCATTTGCATGCATATCCTTGATAAGGTTCTGTTGCATTATTCTAATATCCCTATGGGTTGCGGTGTTGGGCTTCCTTATTGTTTTGTTTGATCTGCGACCTTAATGCGAGTGGGAGGCGGGCGAAAAGTGTGTGTGTTTGTGGGAGGTATTTGCATACTGGGCTGTTCCACTTTCAGGCAGCTTCCAAGCGCCAACCAACTCCCACTTTTCCCCCATTCCATTTCCCCGAGCCATTGTTAGGCCCCAGTCCTTTTTGGCCCACATTCCACGCTGCAGTTGGCCGTAATTAAAGGTGTTAATGCCGTTGATAATTACACTCGCCACTCGTTCCCCGCGCAGCTCTCCTTTTGTGTTTTCCCAGCTATCGTGGCGGCCATAAATTGTTCGGGGTCAGGGCAGCCTGGCACACACACAAAGGTGTGTTTTATGTCCTGTAAGTAGTTGGTATTTATGGCGAACTTGGTAGGAAAGAAATCCAGAAAGTGCCAGCTTACAGCCAGAGTTGGCTGAATGCGTGATCTATTGGGAATTGAGCAGTTTCCTATAAAGGAATTAATTTTCGGGAATTCACATCACTTTAAATATTTGCATTAAGGATTAATACTTGTTTGACTTCAGCTCAAAGCTAAACTTAAGTGTTAAGCCGTTGATACTATAAGTTCTTTGCCTTAGCAACCGCTAATTAGAGACAATAATCACAGGTATCGATTGAAATGTAAGAACCCAAACTACGGATGTTGATCCCTCATTAACATCCTTATGACTGCGGGGTGTGTAATGAATACAAATCATAACAAAATTATTTAGCATCCAGGAGACAACAGCCCTCACCTCCACCCCACGCAAGGAAATTCGACACCAACTGGCCACTTGGCCCACAAAACTACTCACAGTTCAACGGCCTGGGTCCCAACCCCCTTTTCCCCCCGCGACCGGACCGGACCGCCTGTGGCTGCAACATATGAAGTTACAGCAGGGCGAGCAGAGTTTGCCTTCCAAGCAAGTGAAGCAGTACCGAAAAAATAAAGAAAAACCCATTACAAACAGCCATGTAAACTAATTTAAAAGGTCGCCTCAAAATCACCACCGACCAGAATAACAAAAGACGTTGGGCGGGCAAAAGAAAAGGGGGTTCCAAGGGTTTGGGGATGGAGGATGGAGATGGGCTAGGCCGAGGGGTTGACTCGGCTAATGAAGAAAAAGCAGCTGTCAGCTGTGCATTACAAGGCAAAAGGATATTTGCGAAAACAACCAAAATTCAATCACTCCCCCGCCAGCGAAGGAAAAACCAACCCCCAAGAGGAGCGCCGGGAAATGCAGGTCAAAGGCGTTAATGCACATTTGTCCGGACCGGGAAATCTGGTGTGGAATGGCCACAGGCCAAGAGCCACACTGTAACAAGTGTCAGGGCCCCACCCTGAGAAGAAAATACAGGAAACTTCGGGGGATGACAACGATTTATGAAAATGTCCGAGGGAAAAACGAAGAAAATCAATGAAGAGAAATGTGCTGGAGAGAAAAAAGTGCCAACAAAATCAATTGAAAGCAAATTATAGTTGCTGCAGTAAGATAAGCTCTGCCTCTACTCCCCCTTTCCCGATCAACGTGAGTTATGAACCTCGGAGCCCCCTTTCCCGCAGCTCCTTCTTTTCTATCACAAAGTGAAGCCCACAGGCGGCAGGACAATTTAGCTCAATGACTTTTTCGGGGGGTGTGGTGCAAAGACGATCGAAAGGGGGAGTTTAAGTGGAAGCTGTGGGGTCAATTTTCAATCCGAGCAACTTTGCTTGGAAATGGAGGAAAATAGTGGAGAAATGACCAGGAAAAGGAGAAGGAGAAGCCTGAGAAATGGAGAAGCAGGAAAAAAAGGGAGTGGAAAGGAATCAAGCTGAAATCTGATGATGAGCTGCATTTCGTAATTATGCCAGGCAATTAAACGATTAAGCCTCAATGGAGCAGCCAGTCGAGTTGGTGGGGAAAGTGGCCGGAGGTGGGGCCCACCACCTTTTCTTGGCCTGGCCGGGAAAAGGAAGTGTTCAAGATTTATAAGGTCGAGTAGGCGTGTAATTGAAGTGCACTCGTCGAGCAAAAAGAGGAGGATATAAGCAGAGAAAGAGGACGTTAAGGTGCCAGCTATAGGTGTAATTGACTGTGCGAACCTCGATGGCCATGGGAGATATATGTGATGACATCAGCCAAGTTTTCCAATCAATCGGATGGATTAGCGCGCACTTTGGAGTGCACTTTGCCATAAAAGCAATCATTTGAAGTTTGCTAGTTTTATTGAAGTTGACGTTTGAACTAAGGATCAATTGCGCTAGCTAAACTTCTAGTATAAGAGATAGTTTAAGGTAACGAAGATAATATATTAAAGTCCTTTACATCTTAGTAAAAATTAAGAACCCTCACATCCAACACATCCTTACCTCCTTACTTTTATAAACTTTACAACACTCTCAACCTTTTCCTGCCCCGTCTCCTTGTTTTCGCCTCACAAAAGCTTTGATTTCACTCACTCCCATTGACCGCTGACCCTTCGGCTCAACTGCAACTAACATTAGAGACAGCTCTCGAACACCGCCCCTCGTCACAGCCCCAGGACTTCGACATGACCATTTGCAAGACACTTTGGCAACATTTTACAAGGACCCAGGGCAAAAAAAAAAACGTTCATTTATGTGCAATGCATGGCCATAAAAGTTTGCGGCTCGAATCCAGAGAAGGAAGTTTGAAAGTGCGAGTGTTTGTTGTGTCCCATCGGAGGGGCGGGGAGAGCACGGGCGTGGCAGGACCAAGGCAAACATATTTGGCAAATGCGGAAACGGAAATATTCGCACCAAGGCGAGACAACAGCAGCAGCAACAGCGGCAGCCAGTAGAAGTGGAAAACACTTTTTGGGCCTTCAACATCTGACAACTGGCAGCAGTTTGCCTCACACTTTTCCACCCAGTGTTCGCCTGTCTATCTGCCATTTCTCGGCTGGGATTCTGCCTCCCCTTCGGAGCTGCCGCCTCCTTTTCCCTTTCTCATCTTTTCATATTTTCTAAATGCATTTTTGTTGTTCAATTTCCAACTGCGTCTGCAATTTTATTTTGCCATTTCTACCCTTAGCCTCCATCCGTTCTCCGTTTTCCCCTCTTCCAATTTAATTTTCCTTTCTTTTCCTCGGCTTTTTCCCCCTTTTGGCAAAGCGATAAGAAACGTTTATACAGTTTATTTTCACCGTAAACGGCTTGCGGTGGAAATCTTTATATATTTCTATCTAATTAGGATATAATGATAGTTTCCTCTCCAACTTACTGCCTTTTTTGTATTTTATTTATACAAAAATATAAGAAAATATGGAGACACTCTTTAGTATCTTTCTTAAATCCTTTAAAGATATATTTTTAAAAATTTGTTAAAAACTCGTTTACTAGGGAAAACTTGAATACCAGCAATAAATTTTCTTTAAAATATTTTGTCCAACGAAAGGCTTTAACTTGGAAATCCCCAACAAATCCACACGAAAAACTTGTGATATTCAAACAGAAAAAAATAAGGCAATCGGGAAAAATATTCACGAAGCAATTTCATAAAAATTTGAACAGCGCCAAATTAAAATAAGGAAACTTGGCAAACAGCTGGACTGTATCTCTCGGATGCAAGTTGGACCACCCGCGGCGAAGACCCGCCCCGACAAACGTCTCTCTTTCTCGCTGCTGGCGGGGCCAGAAAAAACTGAATAATTTAATTAGAAATTGCCACTTCTGTCGCATTGGACAACAAAAGCGCGGCAAATTGGCTGGCAGAGGGGGAGCTCGAAAAAAATGAAAGAGTTGGCTGGTTCCGCTGGTGTTGCTGCCTTTTTGAGTGACGCATGCAGAAATTGGCAACGCTCACTTAACAGCTGCCGAGGTGGGGCCAGGGGAGAAGGCACGGGGGCGGTTTAACTGACAGCTGGAAAGGCGGACAAGGGGACGGGAGGGGGCACCAGAAAACGGGCTTTTCCGAGTGCCAAGGCAAACACACTCTTCAAGTAGCGTAGTTTAATTAAATTTCGAACATTTTTCCAACGGCACTTTACATTGTACCAGCAAATGGCGTGTGCACTGCCAAAAAGGGGTGCAAGGTGGATGTGGATCAAAGGGGGGAAATAAAGTTGCAAAGTGTCAAATTGAGACAGTATAGCACAAAGTGTTTCGTCTGAAGAGAGGGCAGGGTGCGAAATATGAAAGGGAAAGTCTGCAGGCAAAGAGTCATTCCATTTTCCTGCTGGGTTAATTGCTTTAAGTGAAATGGAACTGTAGCTCTTAATTGACATTAAAATTAGTATTCTTTATTCACTTAGTACTAGCTCTTAAGAAGAGTTCCTCCCCTTTATTGTATTTTTTAAGTTGTCTTCCATTGCATCTTTAAGTTATAGAGTTTTTCTAATAAATACAAACACACAAAAGCCATCGTAATTTTCCAATTCCACTAATTCTCTACAATCTTGGCAAAGAGCCATTAATCCAATCACTTTTCCCCCATTTCCTCGACTAAATGAAAGACAAAATAATCCATGAATTATATGCGACTGATTTTCCACCTGAAATCGTCGCCTAATTGTGTCTCGGCTCGAGCCTGCTTATCACCTGAATTTTGTCCCGTCACCTGAAGAAGGTGGTGCCGCTTCTCATTAGGGGACCTTATCGAAACCTTGTGCTCCTCTCCGGCTCCTTCGCTCCATCCGTAATCCTTTGTGGACCCTAAAGTAGCCCATTAAACGGCAGTTTCCATCGATCCGATCGGCTTTGTCGGCCGGCTCAAAGGCCAATAAACAATCGCCGGGCAACTTGCATTGATTCTGTTTCCCATTTCCACAAGTCAGTCAAACAATTAAGGCCACAATTCAGAGTTAGCCGAGAAATTATGGTGTCACCACAGCGGAGGTGACAGGCGACTTGGCTGCTCGCCTGCTTGGGCCCCTGACAAATGATGGTCGGGAAAAATGCTGACTTGGAAGCCAGCCGGTGTCCCGGTCCACACGTAAGCAGGTAATCCTTTAACCTGCCGCCAGACAACTCAACTAGACTCAATAGTACAGGGCTCAGGGGTCAAAGACAGCACCGACACAGCTCCGATTGAGACATTGTCATCGTCCCACTATCTCGACCAAGGGCGGCGTTTATCTGAGGCCAAACAGGTACGGCGACCGAGCAAACTAAACCTCAAAGGACATTTTCACAGGCCAGTGCACAAAGGGACAGAAGACGGCTAAAACTTCATTGTGCAATTGGCACAATTAAACATGAAACCAAGTCACATCGATAGCGGAGGCGAAGGCGACGGCGGCGGCGGCTTCTCTGAGGTTGAAGTTTTTCGCCAGAAATCAGCAGAAGACCCGATCCAACATCAAAGGAGAAATTGTTGCCGATTCTCGGTCCGATTGTTTGATTGTTTGTCACAAAATGTTTATGCTTGACTGCGAAACAAACAAACAATTGTGTTACCTCAAAACTATTTATAAGGCGGCGGCACCCTTAGAAGGCAGCTCGGATCCCTGGGAAATCTTGGCCTTTCTGTGGAATCTCCTGCGGCAGATTTCGCTGATGTTGCGTAACCTGGAAAGGAAAACCGAGGAAAAGCTCGCTAACCACAGCCTTAACCTGCTCCGTGTGAAATGCAAAACCTGTGCCTGCAAATAATTAAAATTGATGTCCGCGCCGGCGAGAATGTGTTGGGTCCTCGAAAAGCGGAAAATGCCGCTTGCAAGGCCACCGCTGTTCACTACAGTAGCATAATTTGATTAAAGCAACCCAGAAGCTAAGGGGGGCGCAACCAGTTGCAAGGTGAGCTAGACAGGCCATTGTACACTTGACCAAAAGGATTAGATTTAACCCAAAAATAGAATCGTTTTTTGAAGAAAATTTCCAGCTAGAAAGCATTTTTTATATTGAAAAAAGCAATTTTTAAACATTAATAAGCATACATTTTCTTGGAGTAAAATACAAAACGTTTCTTAACGTTCCTTGTTTTTCTTCAGTGTACCGCACTTAGTCTTCATGTTCACTCCATGTCCGTGTCAGAATATTTGGAAAATTTTGACGCAGTCGAGGCGCAAAATGCCAAAAGCATGCTTCAGTCGACGGTCGGCTAGGTTGCTTTTTATGGCTCGTAATTACACCCCTTTGGGGGCTGCTGTTGTGGCACCGATGGAAGTGGCATTAGCTATAAACATTTGGCTCCCACTGGGGCCAGGGGATCCCAGGGATTTAGTTTGATGTTCGAAAATGTTTAAATATAACTTTATGACGCAGGATTTATGAAATTAAGTTCTCGAGTGCAGCCAACAGCAGTTGCGGGCGGCTCGGTTCCGTTTTGACCTTGTTACCGCAGCGAATTAGCGAGTGAGAAAACCAGAGAATGATTTTTAACAACTTTCCTGAGAGTTTGAGGCCGAACTAACAGCGGGAAATTTTTGGGAATTCGGAAATACTCGCTCCTTTAGATGTCCTTGACCGCGCGGGTACCTGGGAAAATGTTCACACTCAATTATCGACGGTCGACCGACGTCATTAGCAGCAAATTTGAGTCCCTGACCCCGCTCGCCAGGATATTGGCCAAGAGCAATGAAACAGGAACCGTGGCGAAACAGAGCTCAAGCGGAGTTTGGTAACTTAATCAAGCATGGCTAAACCGTCCGAGAAGAGAACTAACGCCAATTGAGTTGTGAACTTGTCGATGCCGAGATAATGGTAGCGTGAAGAATTTTTAAGGCAATCTGCAGCACGCAACACAACCTCAACATGAGAGCCCAACCCCAACTTGGCCCTCATTGCAGCACATGACACGAGAAAAGTATGTTCACACAGAGGGAAACTATATCTAAAGTATCTTAATATGTTTTATATTATTTTAAAATATTAAAAGGTTTAATTTTTAAGGAAATCATAGGGAAGACAATGAGCCCTTAAATATTTTAGATATATCTTAATGCATTGTTGTTTTTATTTCTTTCGGTATTTCAAAATGACTTTAAAATTCTTGGCTGTCACAACTCGATTTCTGGATCCACAATCCGCTCTAATCACACAAGATCTTCTTCGATGGAACGGAAAGCAAGAGATCTTTCTCCCCAAAACCGATCACAATGCACGCTTTAATGACTAATTATAGACGGACTTTATGCCAGGGCCATGGCTATGCCGAGGCATGTCACGCTATGATGAGTTGTCATAAAATCCTCAGTGTCAGAGTCGGAGTCAGCGTCGGAGATGAACATTTTCTGCCGAAGACGAAGGGACTGCAGGGAAAAGAAAAGGCAACAAGAAGACATCTCTCTATGGCCTCAATGGTCATGTCAAAGTTGAGAGACAAACGTGTCGTAATTGATTTTTATGCTCGGTGTCATTGTAGCCGCTTGGCCTTGTCGAAAGAAGAAGAAGCCAAATGGTTTATGACGTAGCAAAGATCGTAAATCCATCCGACCTAAGCACAGTATGAGCCTGTCCCCATGGTTTCCCCGAGCCCAGTTAGTTGCCAATTTGTATTGCCCTTGCACATTTACGACCTTGGGCCACGGCTGCTAAACTGCAGCCTTGAATTGGGCATAGATTGTATATCTCAATCTCGGCCTGCTGGGCTCTGGAACTCACATCTATGGATGACCGAGCATAAACAAATTATCGACGGTTTCGACAGTATGATATCATATGGTGTGCCTGTCAGCTGGGTAGTTGGTTGCGGATTTGGTTACGGTTTTCCACCGGCCTCTCAATAGGTGACAAGGTCAAGTCTCTGGTCAAGAAGAACCCGGGTGCCATATGCTTCTACGGTTAGCCAAATTCGAGTTAGTCGCGCTGTTCTGGGGTTTGATTTTAAAGGTTGACTAAAGGGAATTTCTAGTGTTTGCAGGACCTATTAGAGCGTAAATAAATTCCAGGAAATTGTTCATTTTCTAGATAGTTTCACAGACACTAATATTTGTTTACATTGCCAGCCAAAATCAATTTAAGAGAGTTCTTGAGAAAGTGAAAAAGGGGTTTTTATAAATTAGTAATACATTAATTTAATTTAATTTATTTAATCCATAAATTCGTGCTCTATCATATCTTCTGTGAAATGATAGTACTTTATTGTCTCTGCGTGCGCATTACACTTAATTTTTGATTTATTGCGATATTAATCCAGCATTAATATCAATTCAATTGCACAAACCCACACTTAACCGCAACGAGAACAAGTTGCAAGTTGCAATCATTTGACCCGGGCCACCGTTAATTGATTTAATTGCAAAGCCAAACAATGCCACAGCAGCACGCCCCCGTCGACGCCCTAATGCGATAACAAACAACCCTAGAGGGAACTGTAAGTCGAAAGCCGAAACCCGAAAACTTCGACAAACAAAAGATGGAAAAGCGCTGGCTCGTATCAGGGAAATATTAAAAATTAACAACAAAAAATAATTTCCCATAAATTCTCGTTAACGCGGCGGCAGCGACCCTCTATCCCCGCGAACGCCGCACTTCACGCTGCCTAATTAAAAGCAAACATCCAGCGTCTGATGATCCCCAGGAGGCTGGGAATGGGAATCGCTTCGAGGATGAGCAGCTACTCGGTTGATAAGGGAGCGGCTGGGAGGGGGAGATATTAGAAGAGAGAGAAAGGTACATATCAAGGGAGAAAGAGAAGGAGAAAGAGAGACATTGGCGGCGCATCATACAATTTGTCTCATAATCAAATATCATTTGTTAATGTCTAGGCCTGTGAAAAGGGAGGACCAAGGCGAGATCTGCGGGCGGCTGACAAGCAGGGAAGTTTATCAAGAATACACTCGAAAAAATACTGCATCCTTTAACTTGGATAACTGTTTACAATTTATAAAAATTCCTCTAAGATCCTTTTTTGAATAATATTCTTAAGGCCATTCTCCTTGCGTTAAAAGATACTCTTTATTTCTAATATCTCCTTCTTTTGCTCCTTATTAAATTGAACTTCCATTCTCCTCATTTTTCTTCCTGTGTAATGGAGGGTGGTGTAACTCAATATGCATTTTAAGTGTATGCGTAAACATTGATAGCATATTGATGACCACACTGATGAGTATGATGTCGCGGTGGCCCTGGATGATGCAACCGCCTCTGTCCACTGATAAGATGCAGCTGGTACTGGTTGGATCTCCTCCTGGCAGATCTCGCATCGATGAAAACAAATGAAATGCAAACGCCCTTAATTAAATTTCCCTTCGTTTATGCCATCCTTCTTCCGTTCCCCAAAGATCCCTCCCTCTGTCCTCCCCCGGTGCCGTGAAATTTCCTGGCCACACGAAGATCATCACGAACCCCGAAGAAACGAGCAAAACTGGCGTTTTTAATGTCTCAATTTGCCTGCCTGACTGCATGTGTACGTTGGGAGGGGGGCCCAGCAGAGGGGTCTCAATGTCTTCATCAAAAACCACGATGCACAGCAAAACGCGTTAAATGAGCGATCGTTAAAAGGAATTGCGAATCGCGACTCGCTTGGGTTGCGTCTTGTCTTCGGAGTCGGGCTCCCTTCTTTTGCATCGCCTGCCCAGGGCATAAAATGGTTACGTAGCTCCTCAGCTTTCTGATAGGCGGTACTTGCAGCACAGTGGTTTATAGTTATCCTAAAAAAAATAATAAAGAGTTTACTAGACAGCTAAAGATACAGATTATACAATTAACAAATATAGTTATTTTAAACACACACTTTTTATAAGAAATTGATTTTCATATCCAATATAATCAAATTGATCCCATACCACTGTGCTTCAACAAGCTGCTGCAAAATTGCTTGCATTGAGCAACAAAATCAACAATAATAACAACAACGTCAGGGGAAACACCGGCTTCGAAAGCCCCCACACAGCACACGACGTCACGACAAAGCCCTCGCAGGGTAAAAAAATAAAAGGATGGGGTTTTTGGGGGACTAAGATAGACAGCGAAGTGAAGAAGTGAAGGCAGCGGCGACTTGCACTCATCGTTCGTCACACTCGCCGAGAGTTTTTCTGGTTCCTTAATATATTTTATTACCCTTGCAAAGGGTGTCTACATTGGTATAAATAACTATCCATGCTAGCCATAAATATTTACATAGAAAATAAGCTCAACAACAGCAGCATATTATATGAAAATCCTATAATCATTATTATCTGACAAAAAACGATCGAAGAGAAACCAATCTTAAGATTGTAATACAATATAAAGATAAGTAGGATCCACAAGTCTTTCAAAAGAAACTAAACTTCTAGGATAAGTATAAGTGTTTTGAAAACATATTTCAACCAAAATAAAAATCCACAAAATCTATAAAATATTTTTAAAAATGTGTCTGAGAAGCTGTTAATTATTTAATCAACATAATGATAGATCTCATAGGATATCTAAGACTCGAAAGAGTATCAAAGAACTCTGTTGGCAGCGTCTGCTTCATTTCGAGTAACTTTTTGTGCTTTTCGGGTTGGTGGAAGTGATGCCGTTGTCGCTGGCTGCTTGCCGCTGATCTTATCGGCAATTTGTCATGCAAAAATTTACTGCCGCTCCAAGTCGGTGTTGGGGCTAGGAAGAGGGGCGGCGGGGGACTGGAGGGACTGCCCCCGTTTGTTTATAATAAAAGTTGCTTGTGCGGCTCATGCGGCAATGTTTTATAATTTTTTGTTTCGGTTTTGGTTTCTTTTTTTTTTCTGGGGCGGCTTCAAAGCATTTGTACAGGATGTGCGTTGGTTTTTTTAGTGTCTCCCCCGAGCGGCTCCCCACTACTCCCCCACACCATCCCCTTAGCCTGATCAACTCATACAAAATGTGTCGATTAATGCGCTCCAGATGCTCTGACAGAGACACTCGCACTCGTCAGAGAGAGAGCGAAAGAGGAGTGCGGCTGGAATGCGCCTTTGATTTGTTTGGGGCTCCGCAATGCGACGGAGCCGGGCGGGGCGGCAGGGGGTGGCGCTGCTCCAGGGGGACGGGGGGATGGCTGCCCTGACACTGATGAATGTCAGTCGTTTGTCAAAACGCACTGGAAAAGTGCGTCGAGTTGTTGCCGCTCCAAGGGGAATACGGGAGGAAAAATGAAAACAGTAACAACAAGTGAGAATGCATATAAAAAAGACATTTTGACTATAAGATACCCTTTAATTTTAGAAATTTTTTTTTTTAGATACTAGGGAGAGACTACTGAGAGAGAGAGAGAGAGAAGACTGAAATACAAAATGTTTATATTGCTCCAATTTCCTTTACTCTAATAACATTTTTTGTTGGTTAAATATATTTTGAAACACAAAAGTCGAAGCTGGTTGGTAAATAATATTTTTAAATATAATTCAATGTCCATACAATATACCCTTCCTTCCGTGAGTACCGTGCATAAAAACCTAAGCGAAAAGCAATGAATGAATGCGTGAGTGAGGGACCCAGTGAGTGATAGAGGACGAGAAGTGAAGGGGGACTGCGACTCCAACAGCTTTCTCCCCCTTCGGAACTTCCAGAAGGAGCGCTTCCCCTTTGGGGAAACTGGGGAAGGGGGCTGGGTATATCCGTACGTGTGTGTCAATGGATGACGCCACTGCCCCGACACCTTGGAGCGGGATGGGTTCCTGCATGTGTGTGGCCCCCAGGGCCAAACAATGGAACTTTTGCTCCATATAAATGTGGCTCAGTGTCGGGTTTAATTGTCGACACCAGGATATAAGGCGCCTTGAAAACTCAGACACAAATACCCATGAATATTTTAGCTCAAAGTTAATCTATGAGTCCCAGATTAAGCCATGAACTGGAGAACCTATACGATTTGTGATCTCTTCCATGTGGTGGCCAGAAGCACTCGAAAATCCCTGACTCGCACTACCTGCCTTCTGTTAGAAACCACAAATTAGAAACAAATTATTACATTAAACCTATTGATAATCCAATCCCGACAAAAAATCCCATGGAGCGGATAAGAAAAATCCCAGCAAAAACCCAGGGCACTTGAGAATTTTCCTTTTCAAGAACGTTGGCTGCCTGGCTGGCTGGTCAAGTGGAAAATGTGTGCCAAACAAAAGGATTTCGAACGGGAACAGTTGTTGAAATAAAATACAAAAATGCTCCGAAATTAAATGAAATATTTCCTTCCAAACAGTTGGTGGCTCCCTCGGCCAAAAGGTATATAGTCATTAAGATAACAATCTGAACGACAGAGTAATGGAGACGAGAACTAGAACAGAAATTGTCATCGGCGGAGAAGAAAACAAAACTGAAATTAAATGGACAACATGTGTTTGAAAGGATCCCGAAAAAAGAGCGGACAAAGGACAACAGTTGGTGTGATGAGTTGTTGAGACGAAAGAAAATCGAATGAAAAATTCGAGTTGTTAAAAAATTAAACAAGAAAAATATTATTTTTATATCCGCATTGGGAAAACCGCAACAAAAGGCGGCCGTGGTGGAAAATCCAACCAAAATCCACACAATTTTCGCAGTTGCTGATTGAGTGGCAAGTGCGGCAGGTAGCAGGTAACAGTTTCGCTGGTTACCTGTGGCGTTTTTGGCAGAAATATGCAGGGGCTACGGTTCGATAGATGATTGAGTGAGTGCCCAGGAGGAGAGGTACAGTTAGGCCCGCAATTAGGCATGCCGCATGGAACTAATGCATTTTCGCAACCGCAGAAATCAATTTTGAGCGCAGCCAGGGGAAAGCACTTAAGATACGGCCGGCAGCTCGAGTATTTCCCGGAGACAAGGTGGGATCTATTCAGGGAGGTCCCCCGAGGGGAAAAGCGCTGACAGCCGGCGACGACTGCACTCGGGACTCTGGATTGATGGCTGTCACCGGGAATTGACATAACAAATGTCACCCCAGGGCGATCGAGCCGCTCTACGTTTTCACTTCTCCGAGGCTTCCTGTTTGTTTGTCCAGAATTCTTTGTCAACGTGCTCGAAAATTAAATAACAAAAAACCAAAATATCTGAAAATACAGAAAATATAAATTGTTCACAGACCACAAGTCCCGCTGTTGGGGTTGCTTCCCGAAAAACATGTGTTTACTTCTCGAGAACCCAACGAACTATGCCTGTTGTGTGTTTTCTCTCGATTTGTGTAACAAATTACTGAAAGCAACAGATTTTTAATGTAAATATAATTGTATAATTATATAATCTCCAGCAGATGTGGATGCTGGCAATGGGGGAATATTCTGTATTAAAAGGGCTGTCGTTTAAGGAAAAGTATGGATTAGTTTGGGGATTTCAAGGGACAGGGATTAATTTAACAAGGTGCGTTGTGTCGAAAATTAAAAATAAAATGTCACTTGAGGGAAAACCAAAGGATTAAACTGCCAAACTGCTAGATTATTCAGAAAGTCTCTTATGAATTCTAAAAAAAAGGATTTCCAAAAATATGGGAAATTGTAAATACTGCTTTATTTTATTATGTATATTTCACAAGGCGTATTGACTAATTGGATTTTAATTGGGTAAAAATAAATACATTCTTCTCCAATCCAATATAAAGTAACACCAATAAAAATTGACTTATTCCCTTATTCCAACCTCATATAAATCTCTGGCGATCGCATACATATTCATGCGATCTTGAAGAATCCCTGCCAGCTGCAAGACAGGAAAAAAAAAATGCGGAGACACGCCCCCACCAAAAACCGAGCTTCATTCGTGTGCTAATCACGAGAAATTCAATCGAAAAATATATATACCGAGCAGCCGGGATCGGGAACCGAGAAATCACGCGCCTCGCAGGAAGCCTTTGTCCGAGAGCCTGAAATTGGAGTGGAGTGCTTAGCACCCCTGCGGTTAGGGCTCCTCATCTTTGGCCTCGTCCTCTGGCGATCTGACGATCCGAATTAATTTCGAAACACTTCAAAGCAGGCACGACGCCGGCCAGACTCTCGAATGGAAA
Organism: Drosophila ogumai; assembly: GCA_018904815.1. NCBI lineage: Eukaryota > Metazoa > Arthropoda > Insecta > Diptera > Drosophilidae > Drosophila > Drosophila ogumai. The sequence goes on along the minus strand of JAEIIJ010017049.1, from coordinate 86,053 downwards.
TAAATTAATTAAATATGCCCAGACCTGCTCAGACTCCGGAATCGGGCATCGGGCTCCCTGGAGGCAGAGGCTCGATCGCCAGGCCCTGTCCAGATCCCGACATTGTTTGTGTCAAATTTTCAAATTTAGTTGTTAAACCCGAAAAACAAGACAAGCAGCCAGCCCAGCGCCCGAAAACCAGCCAAACCAGGCAAAAGTTGGACAGACAACAAAAAAGGAAGATTCGGAAAACAAAAGGCGTCGGAGCCCATCACTCACTCTATCCGACTTCCAGTCCCCGGGTAATTATGGGTTATGCAATGGCAAAAGGCAAAAAGGAAAAGCAAAATACCAAAGCAGGGAGAAAATTTCCAGCCAAAGGTTCCATTGCGTTCGGGGCTGCTCAGAAATTTAGACATTAGACGCTTCCCTCATTGCCACTTATTGGCAACAGGGGAAGGACCCCTCGGACTCTCCGAAAATTGCTGTTAGCAGGTAGCAGCCAGGAGCTACAGATCATGGCCGGTCCTGGCCACTGGACCAGCATCGCCTTCTCCTCCGTTGTTTCCCAGTTCTTTCCTTGTTCTTTTTTGCATCTCTTGTGGATAACCTGTCATTAGCTTTGGGCGGGTTTTCGGGTGAAGGCAGCCGGCACCTTCCTCAGTTCCTTTGGCTCCCCGCAGCGACTTGCACTGGAATTGAGACATTGTAGGCTGCACTTGATGGCTAACTGTTTCCAATCCACGGGGGCACTTATAGTACCTTGGAAATCAGTTGGAATTTTCAGGCCGAATTCTTCAGTTTCCGATTGGTGCTCACAAACACGTGCAGGTCTAAGTTGGACTGCCTTGATGAATGAGTTTTCAATGACTTGTGAATGATTTTGCTAGAATTTAAGCTAGAAATACAGGTGTTTCTAAAATTGTAAAATACATTTTTTATTAGTATCTTACATTTTATTATTAATGGGTACTTTAAATCTCAGAATATTTAAACAGATTTCGACATCTCCCACTTCCGATAGGAACCCATTATGATCAGAGCAAACCAATTATGATTTGATTTCTGCGCCGAGCTCTTCAGCCAGAAAGCGTTTTGGCAGATGGCAGCTGCCGCTTCTAGTGCTCCTCTAACTGCATCCATTGTTGGCCTCAATGGAGGCAAATTGTCAAAGCGTCAGCGAGGCAATGGAGTTGCAGCGGGCGGCGGAAACGGAATATTCAAAGTATCTGCAAGTATTTTGCATGACATTCGCGTTAAAAGGCAGACATCAAACTGAATGGCCCTCGGAGAGGACGGGGACTGCACTTCTCCTCGGGAGATGGCGTTGGAGATGATGATGATGATGGGGATGGCGATGGGGATGATGATGGCGTTGCTGGGGCCTGGCATTTTATGGCTGCAGCTAATAATGCAATTTGCTGTTGGGCCCTTGGCTGCTCCTTGAAAAAGTCGCATCATTTGACAAGACATTTATGCGGCACTTGTGGCGTTTTCTGGCTTTTTGCTAAATTAGGCACAACTGCCGGAGTGGCAGGTTCCTCTGGGCAATTATTCAGTTATGAGATGCCATTTGATTTGATATATGTACGTATGCCCCATATGGCTTGACAAGTTGCCGCAGTAATTGTGTCATTTGTGGTCCGGAGGTGGCGGAAATTAGACGGATATACGCGCGTTCACTATTTTCCAGCGGACCACAGTCCACATTTTCAATTGAATTAAGCAAACTAACAAACCGAATCGCAGTTAACTTTTCCGGCTAGCATCCCCGAAACTTAATTAAGCCACATTGAATTAAATTTTACAATTTTTCAATTTGCCGGGCAAATATTCGGTATCCTTTCATAACCGATACGCACATCAATGAATATTTTACAGGAGAATAATTTTATGCAAATTCAATTTCGGTTGCGGCAAAAGTTGTTTGTGATCCGAAACTAATTTCAGATTTAAGTGGCTCCGTTTGATGAGTTGATTACGTAACGAAATCAGGCTATTAAACTCGAAAATTTTCAATCATAATTTAGAATTTTCTATTGTTGGCATTTTAGATAGTTTAGTTGATGCAGAAGATATAAAGGCCCTGTGTTCACAATATTATGATATTAGGCCAAAGCTAATTTCATTTTCGCCTGAATAAACCTAATGAGGACAGCCTTTGATTAACCTCAACCTGACCAAAAACGTATTATCCCAATTCACGGCCCAATTTTTATTTTTCCCTCAAAGTCCCTGGGCCAATTAATTTTGTTTATGCGCTTCATTTGATCCCCTCGAGATGGGAGGCTTCAGTTTTTGGACAAATATATTTATTTCTGATACATAAATTTATGCATATTTATGAGGCAAAATGTATCTCCATGTCCATTTCGAATGCAAACAAATAGAACAACGAGAGCTGCCACCAAGCTCTCCAAGCTAATTCCCCAAATCCCCGAATTAATAAACCAGAGTACCCGGGGTCCCCCAACAACGACCACAATAATATACAAAAAAATATATAGCAGCCGGAGGACAGCACGCGAATGGAAAATAAGCAAGGAAAAACTTGACAGCCAAGGCAATTTACATGTCGAAAGAGACAGGCATATGCCGAGGGAAAGAGGCAGCCGATTATTAGATAGAGATACATCCAGGTAATGCTGCAGTTGAGAGAGTTCCGCAGCCAGAACCAGAAATTAGTTTGTGTAAACAAACATGTCAACATCCACATTTATCACCGCCAGAACCAAGGCCACTCCCCCCCTTCAGCAGCTCACCTGTCCATCAATGCACTGAGAATAATAAGAACGAAGGGAAATAACTATGTCAATAAACTATTTCCCTTCAAAGGGAAAATATTTTTAAAATGTTCAATACCTTCTCTATATACCATTTGTTTTGAAAAATACTAGCTTGGTCTCATTTTCTTCAGTGTAACCAAATGGCTAGTTGCGGGGCAGATTGCTACACAGACCTTAGAATTCCCGGAATCCCCGCCGAACTTCAGTCTGTCTTATTGTTTTTATTTTTATGGCGCAATGTCAACACTGCATTTTTATTCCTCGCCAAGCAGGACGATCGCAGATGGAGTTTCTAGACCAGGGGGCGGTACAGGTTACCTGTGGACCTGTCACGAGACTCCGCTGTCCTAAACAAAGACATTATTGATGCCCAGATGGTTCCGAGTTGATAAGAGAGCGCTCGGCCGACTTGGAGGCAGTCACTCAATGATCAGATAAGTGAGATGGCCGGACTCTCCAGTCGCGGGAGTCTGGTCTGGCCTCCTCGGGAGAGACACGCGATGGGGCCCCGAACTTGCTCTCCATAATTTATAGAAGGTAGTCAGGTGAAGTCGGGACCCAACATCGATTCCCCACGACAATTACTTTTTGAGCTGCCAGTCAAGGGACTTGCTGACATCTACTCCTTGCATGTGAGATTCTTACCGGCGGAATCTCCTTGGGATCTCTGGGATCTCCTCGGATCGTATCGGATTGGATCGGTTCGTGTTTGTTTGCTTTGTTCGCCTGTCACTTCGGGGGGCCTTTCTGGGGGTAATTGGATATTGTAAACAAGTTGTAGTAGTAGCCGGTGCCAATGGGATGCATTTTCTCGGCTTATACTTATTTATGAGTGCGATGCCGAAGTGTAGAAATGAATAATGTTCGAAGGGAAAGCAATAGATCAACGAGGAGAAGGCACAGGTACATGGTGTATTGGTATCCCCGAGAAAAAGAGTTGAGTACCAGTAAAAAGTATAATTTAGTAGGGGCACGCTATGACATTCGATCAATGCTTGTTAAGGAAAATGAAATGACTTCTCTTTACAACTGGCATAAACTTAACAACTCTTTTCATCACCGATATCTCGCCTGAGAAAATCAAGGTGAATAATTCCTGGGATAATTCCGGATACCCGCACGTTTGAACCATAAAGCAAACAGCAACTTCACCTATAATCTCCCCCTTAATTTCAATCTCGATCGAACCTACCTCAGAAATGATTTTATTAGCCTCACTTCCTGTCTGCTCGAGGCGCCTAATAATAATTCAAATATTGACCACAAAAATACCCCAGAAAAGAAATCACTGAAATAAAAACGTATAAAAAGAATAAACAAGGGAGTTACCACCACTGACATTGCTACCGATCGATCGTCTCGGGTAATCCTATCCAGAAGTGAGCCCAGATCGCTGAACAGCGAGCTGGAGATAAGGCAGGTCCCCGAAAACCCGAAGAGCCCAAACCGATTCAACTCCATTCAGGCGAAATTGTCAACGATATAAACGATCGCATGTGTGCGGAGGTAAATATTCAAGTAGGACGATTACCGGACAAAAAGGGACAACAAAAGGAATTTATGACTTGTGTCACTTTCAGCGCCATCAACCCGTAACTCAGACGCCGCCAGACAACAACAGCCCACGAGAATTCCACGTATGCGCGCCTGGAAATTAAGATACAAACATGCCCACGGAGCCTTTGCCTTTGGGAAGATCGCATCTAGCCAACGATCGCTCAAGCGTTGCTCTTGGGTCCTCCTGCCCTGGCTCCTGCTCCTGCTCCTGCTTATGCTCCTTTCCCAAACCCGATCCCTTTCGCTTCCTTCCCCCATTATCCGCCTGTCGTCAGCCAGGAAGATAAGTGCGTGGCGATAAGCCAGACGGACGACAAACGACATCGATGCGTCGGGTTGCGCCTCTGCCTCTGTCTTTAAGACTGCACAGAAAGAAAAAAAGGTAGGGAATGGTATAAAAATATATACAAATCATAAAAAGGGTATTAAGAACAAATCAACATTTAAAAATAAAAAAGTCTATAATCAGTATATCTGTTTTAACCTTTGTATAAATTCCTTTATTTATAAATATACCAAGCAATTTCAGTAATATTTTTCTCAGTGTGCGTTTCAGAATGATCCACAGACTAAGCCTGAACCTGCGCCTTGGATGGAGAAGTCACAGGAGCCACTGGCGGAGCAGCTGGCCAGGCAGAGGCGTGTCTGCCGCTTCTCCTGGCCATTCAAGGAGTTTGCACAATTGAGCACTTGAGCGTTCAGCCACGGCAAGGGGCGTTGTTTGTGAGGGGGATTCTCGGTAGAGAGAGAAAAATGTGTGGGCTGGTCAAGGTAAACACAGCAGTTAGCCGTTAGCTATAATTCAGGCAGGTGTCGGTTGTGTTTGAGAACGTTTTTCTGTGGGATCTTATAGGTAATCATTCTCTTAAGTAAATGAAACTCCTAAGATGTATCCCTGCACCATCACAGCTTTCAGGAAGATCCCCTTTAAGCGCCGACCATGCTCGGCATGCCGTTCTATCCTCAAGCCGTTTAACGCGATAAGGAAATATGTTAAAGGATTCTTAATTACTTTCGAGTGGCCGAGGTAACCAAACGCAGACACTTAGCCAGCGAGCATTGGACATTCTCGGAGCATACACTTATGTAAAAATCGCTTAAGGAGCCGTCGCAGGCCAAGAGAGATGGTAACCATTATAGGCTGGCACTTTAATGAGGTAGATCCAGGCCCGCAATAATCGAGAGGGGGAGTTGGAGACCCACAGATAGGCTGCGAGGTAACTTATCGGAAAAACAATTACCATTTACAGGCTAATTGCGATGCTTATCCATGTGCAGCAGCTGGGAGGGAAGATAATGAATGCTGCTCCCATATCGAAGGACCCCGTCCCTAATCAATGTGAGCCTCGAATTGTCATCGAGAGTTTACAGACAACAATTTCAACTGCCGGAATTCCCCGTTGGCGCAAAATTCCCCAATCGAAATCAACAATTTATTTATTTAATGCCGAGCATTCGCTGCTCATTTGCCACGATTATTTGCATAAACAGACCACCGAACAAACCGTTTGATAAATATTCAATTAGGCATAGGACCGAGAGCAGTGGAAATATTATTTTTATAATTTTCCACCAAACTGAATTTCGCATTTTACACATTACGCATTACAAATTCAGCAGAGATTGAAATTACAAATTAATCGACTGGGATTTGCAATGCAAAAAAGGTTTAAATGGAAATTCCAGCATTTGTTTCAAGCCACAACTCCCCTTCTATCCCTGGGAGTTGCATTTTTGGCGCCACCTGGCCTTCGGACCTTCAAAGGCCCCGCCTTGGAGGGGATCTTGCCGCGAGAGATGCTAATTATGTACGCTTTGTTGGCACTTCCCGTCGTTAATTTGGCTGAATCTGAACGTTTTATTGGCCATCGAAATGCAATTAAAGGCCATAAAAGGAGTCGCTACACCAAATTATGTATGTGGCCGACACATGCTATTCGGTTGGCAGTTGGTCTTTAAAGGCGGCGCCAAGTTCTTTGATTTCTAGCACCTTTTCCCTTCTTCCTTGCCAGGAATTCACTCACTACTGCCTTCTGATCTGAAGTGTGAACATTTGGTGTGAACTTGTAAAGAACATTTGTTAACAATGTGATTCCAAGCTGGGAATATCTTTGTTGTTTGATGGGAACGGGGAAAGTGTTGATTGGGATAGAAAACTGAAAAATTGATTACTTATATGTGTGATTATTCGTTTAAGTTTTGAGAAATGACTTAATTGTATCAGAAATACTACGCTAAATTTACTCTTCGAAAATTAAGCTAATGTAAAAATCTACCATCTGCTTCTCTAAATATTTAATGAAGGAAGAACCCTATTACTTTACAAGTGCATTCATTGCTCCTCAAGTTTCCATTTTTATTCCCCAACAGCAACGCGAGCAATCATAACTCTAGAAAAACAAATGATATAGCTGCGCATATCTGCTCCGATATACGATTTAACGATTCAAGTTCATGAGCAATTTTAACGAGTCTGCTGTCTAATCAATAAACATGACCCAAGGTTGCTGGGGAGAAATGTTTGGGGCGGGGAAATCCCTTCAAACAAAAGGAAAACACTGAAACTGAAACATTTCTTATGCATGTAAGTACTCCGAGCGATTACAATTTTTATGTGCACTTCACCCGATGCTTTACGAGGCCCCGGGCACTGCTTTTGCATACAAATACTATTCTCGACGTCTATATCTTCGTATATATATCCGAGAACACACTTTTAATGACACTTGTCGAGGAATGCGTTTCACTCAAAGCCCAAACACAATTTGTGCATTTTTCTTTAAATGATTTCCTCGCCGGGTCATATCTTTATTGGTTAATGTATTTATATATTTCGTATATGTGGTTATATAATTTTAATTTCTTTTCATAAGAAAACTGCCCATAAAAGTCAAGTGTGGGGGCCATAAAATGAAAAGATCAGGCCAAGCCCCTTGTTGTGGCCAAAAGGTGTGAATTCCAGCCGTTCTCCCTGCTCAAGGAGCGAAGGAAAACGAAAACTGTAATAAAAAATTCCCGAAATGAAATGTTTCGTTCTATCCAAGGGACTTTATGAGTTGGCAATTTGATTTGTATCATCAGACGTTTTTTATGGGAAATTCTCCTAAGACCAAAATCTTTTCCTTTCTCCATTTTATTTTTTCCCATATGAATGCTCTTCAAGTGATGCCAAAATATTAGTTGCTGCCACTTGAGCAATTTCACGAAACGAATCGTAATCATTGAAATGTATCTAAACAGACGCAAGGCGAAGGATCTTCAGCTGCGGTTACTTCAAAGTCCGCATAGAGATCGCCCGATCGCAGTGCTCCTGCCTCCCGGCATGTGGCAAGCAGATGAGAACCTCAAGATGAACCTTCAGTTGAACCTGCACAGCCTAATGAAGCCATTAGCAGCGCCTTATCGGCGTGCTCAAGGATCCTCGGAGCGAAACCGAACGAGCGAGGCACAAAAGGTCCCTCTAAGTATTGTCTTTGTCTTTGTCTGAATTCGCCCTTTGTTGCGGGGCAACTAATACGCCTAAATTAGATCGAGATCGGGATCGGGATAGGTGCTTGGGGTGCCTGTGCGGCAGCTGTTGTTCAGGATACAGCTCCTCCCTCTCCTGGGGCCCGCCGGTAGGCGGTGTATCCTGACTCTTGCGGCCAGCCATTAACTTCACTTTCGATGACTGCGTCTTAGCATTTTTTGCAACACAAATCATGCTGAATAGCACCTGATGCAGTTGGGTCATTAGGCAATTATCGTCTTAAAAGTTGCCAAAACTCCAGTCAGTTTAAATTTGTGTTCCGATTAGGGACTACCTAATTTTATGAAGTGATTTATGCGCTTTATTTTAAAGGATCAGCAGTTCCAGGAAAATTAGATTATTATTAGATTTTAGTCTAAGTTTAGCATGATCGCTTTAAGCTCCATTTTCTCATATTTCCCACTACACTTAGGGGCAGTTATAATTTTCTCTCCATATGCTGGTCTAACCGCAGACATAAATTACATGGAAAAATATTCGCCGCTCTGCAAATATTGCGGCACTTAAGCACAAATGCTGCCACCCACTGGGGGCACGACACCCCTCCTGGCTCGCCTTCGCCTTCGCCGTCAGTGTCGCAACGCTTTCCAGACAATTGCAACAGCGAGTGCAACAAGCGTCGCAAAAGTTGCAGCCTCCGCGCCCCTCGCCTCCCGCATGTTTTATTACTTCCGCGCACTTTCGCTTCGCGGCAGAAGCAACAGAATGTTGCATACGAGTATGTGTGTGGGAAAGTTCTCAGTGCGTTTAGCAGTTGGTTAGCAGCGGGGGGAGGATACGTGGTGGGGGTGGGTCTGCATATAGGAATAGGAAGTAAGCTTCCTTCATCCTCTGTTGTTTTTGGCGCTGTTGCCACATTTTGGCGGTGGCTGCGAGTGGTTTCCTGTCGGAGATGCGTTGTCACATGTGTATAAGGGCACTGAAAGAATAAGAAGATTTTCAAATAATAATAAAAAGCTATTAAACATAGTCATTAATATTATTAAAAGCTAATGGGTTAAAGGTTAACTAAAGGTAGACTCCAACTAAGATTGAAATATAGTTTTCTATATACACTTAACCGAAATATAATTTTATTTTTCTTAGAAATAATAAATTAAACCCACAGTGTAGCGAAACACATGTGGCTGGAAAAAATAATGTAAAAAAAAGCCAAGGAAGCTGCATCCTTGCCAGGATACACATCCCAGACGCTGGCAACTGTTCACTTTCGCTGCTCCTGCCACGTCCTACTCCCTGATATTCATTTTTTTGTTCCTTTCTTAATATTTTTCCTTTTTGTCATTAAACTTTAACCGCGGCATCTGTCACCGTTGCTCCTGCAGGAGCACAACCTTAAAGCCTGCTAAATTTTAATTGCCCTCGTGAATTTACAGCGGCAACAGTGGCAGTACATTCGCAGAAAATAAAAAGAAAATAACTGGAGCAAATGCAGATATTACTCCCTTTTTTTAGCTCACGGCTTTTTGCTTCTCTCCTTTTTTGCGCTTTGGTTTCCTTTATTGCCGGCGTCTCCTTTTTATGGCCAGTTGCAGGTTTGTGGCCTCGTTTTGGCCACAGCTACTCCGCCATATATCAAGAATTAATTAGCGTAATGCATTCACTCCGGGAAATTCAGGACAGGAGGACTTCTTTTATATGGCCCACTGATCGTGAAAAGTGTTTACTGCGGGCCCAGAGTTTTTTCGCATTTTTTCTTGCCAAAAAAAGCGAGGAGAACTTGCATTAAATATGCATGGCAAGCATTTGCATGATGACAATGCCGGGGTTGCCAGCGATTTGCGTTTTAAATTGCTCAAATTAAAGGAGGACACAACGAGTGAGTTGGGGAAAAGTTTTAAGTTAAGCAACGTTATTAAATAAAGCGTTTTTTTTGCCTAAGAATTGGTAGGCAGATCTTTAACTTAAAACTTAATAAAGCATTAACTATGGGCTAAAATATAATTCCATATCATCATTAGGAATCTTTCAATCTTTTCTGAGTATATCCTTCTAAGCAGAGCAATTATTTATAATAATAATTAATTCATATTTCTAAGAATAGTAAACAGCTAATTATAAAAGTAGAAATAAGTCTGCATGATCTGACTGTTTTCATTAAATTAATTTTAATGCGTTTAAGAATGCTACAAAAAATAAAACAATCTTATTTAACATTTACCTTTCAACCTGGTTAATTGAAATCCGCCCGATGCCTCTTAGTCGGCATGGCCGACAGTTGAGTTGAGTTGCCTTAATTAAATTTCAGCCAAATTAAATGCGGACTTTGCCTCTTTAACCCGTTCTTAACCGGGCTTTCAAGACCACGCCCACGAAGGCCAAAAAACGTGGCTGTTGACAGGAGGCAACGGCGACGATGACGATGACGTCCTCGGTTTCAGCCAGGTGCAATGAACAAGGTGTGCAGCAGAGGGAGAGCCGGAGCAGGAGCAGGAGGACACTATCGCCATTTTGTTGTCAGCTGCTTGTGGCAGGCGACATCAGCAGAAACTGCAGAAAAAGGGGTAAAACGGAGGAAGGAGTCAGCAAAATGCATGCCAAATTAAACAGTAAATGCAGCGGGCCAAAAGGAATTTCCGCTCCCCCCTCTATAAACGAAAGCCCGAAAAGCCAAAAAAGCATTCGACCAACCCGACCGAGCCAAGCCAAGCCAGCCAACAAACAAACAAACAAACAACAAGCGAGTGCAGTGTGAAAATTTAATGCACAAAATTGCATGTGTGTTTGCGGCCATTGTTGTTGTTGCCGCTGTTGTGGGCCCTTCTTCCCTTTGGCCAACCAACCAACCAACAAACGGCAACAACACAAATTACTGGCCACGTCAACACACGGAGAAAAAAGGAGTGAAACGAAATGAAACTGTTGCTGTCAGTCTGCGGCAGCAGCAAAATCAGCTTCAGGCCATGCAAAATACAACAGCAGCGGAATAAAATGAAAAAGACATGGTGGTTTTGATCACCCGAAGTCCTAATACTCTATACAAACTATAGAATAAATTGTGTAATCAATGCTGAAGCTCTTAGAAGTATTCAGGCTTTGGAAGATGTTTTTGCTTCTTTATCTTTAAACATTTTTAAGATACTCCCAGAATTAAATTTAAAATGATTTCAGAAATTTGTAAGAGTGATTTTGTTTTGTAGATATAAAAACTATTTATTTTTTGTACATACTATTATAAAAATTAATATTATACTTAAAATTGATTGGAATTTACAAATACACTCCTTCTTTCATTAGTACCCCTCTCCAGAGTATTAAAAGGGTTACAACATGGTAACAGCAATTCATTGGCCATGAAGTTTTCCACCTGTCGACAATGCGTTGATTGCTCCCGCTCCACAAAAGCAGCAAAGTCGGACAGAACGTCCAACTTGGCCTGAAGTCCAAGCTGAAGCTGAAGCTGAAGTTGAAGTTGAAGTTGCCATTGCCGCTGCCTTTGCCGTTGCAGTTGGCAATTCTCAGACGCTGATTGTTGCCATTTGCCGGCGATCTGAGCCCGATACAGGTCGGAAAGAGACCCAGCGAGCGGTAGATGGCCGCGGAGAAAGCGAGATGGAACAATGGAGCCTCCCCTAGAACTCAGCGAAGCGTGGCCATAAAACAAAGACTGGGGACCCTTCCAGTTGGTTTATTGCATTCATTTAGCGCATTCCCAGTGTGTTTGTTTGGGTATTTTATAAGCTCCATAGGCAGGGCACTTTTAGCAGCTTTATGGCTCTGCCACACGCCATCTTGCCAAGTCTTCGTCACCGTCTCCATCTCCATTTCCATCTATGGACTGCACTTCTCCCGCCATTGTTGGCAATCATTGAGGCGTTAAGGGAAAACATGGAAATTGCATGCGAAAGTCAATCAGCAAAACAAAACATGGTCTACAGTTGACAAGAGAGTGGGAGAATTCATTGAGAATTCAAAGGGAAGAATCACTGAGGCAGAAGTAGTGGCAAAAGCTCTCGGTTTCGTGAGAATTCTCTACAAATTTACTTGAAATTTCTGATCTAGGGATTTGGACTATAATGTATTTTTCTTTTAAGAGGCACTAACACTTTTTAATCTAATCTTTATATAAATATTATCATTAGGAATATACCAAAAATTATTCGCTTAGTCTAGCAATGCAATGAATGCTGAATCTAACCTATCCCGATATCCTAAAGACTCTTTCATTTGATTAGTCATCTCTCCATCGCCTTGTTATTCCTTTGTTCAATGTTTGTTTTGCAAAATGGGAGGAAACTCATGCATTCCCCAGCCTGATTATAAACATTATGGTCTTCATTCTTCGGTCCTGGGTTTTTCCTTCCACTGCGATGGGAGATTTTTGAAATTCCACCCAAACGAAGGAGAGCGGCATGCCAAGAGGTGTTCGCCTCGTTTGCTCCCAGGTCGATGCATTTTAATGATGTGCCGGGGCCCCACAAATATAATTTCATTTTTGCATTTCTGCAACTTTCGCAAGCGGCAGACTGCTGGCTGCAAATTGATTGCCGGCCAACAAAAGGGCTGAAACGGCAGAGGCAACAACAAAAGCGGCTCACGCAATGCATGGCAACAATTGCAGCCGGTTTAATGAGCTCAAAAATGCGCGCAACAATGAAGAGCTGGCCTGGGTCCAAACCAAGGCCAATTTCCCAATGGCCAACCCCACTTGGCATCCCTCCCGTTCCTGCTGCACTCGTGTAATTAAATGCAATTTTATTGCCACGATCGGGGGCACAAAAAATAGGTGGGCAATAAAAGCGAGCGGCTGCAAAAGTGTTGAAACGGCGCTGCTAACTTGATTTATGCAGCACCAAGGAGCAGGCCTAACATGGCTAACACAACGCCCCTTGGCGGTCAATGGCTGGCACTTCCGCCAACCAAGCAAACAATGAGTCAAGTAATTAATTCCAAAGTAAACAATTTATCAAGTGCATTCCGCTGGCGGGTTTGCGAGATCAGAGAAAGCTGAGCAAAGACTAAGAGTTTACCTTAAAAACAAAATTAGATAGAAATTCTTTCAAAATAATCAAAGCTTCAATTTGTCTGATTTTGGTAATAAATATCTCTAGCTTAGCTCTTAACTGTTTTATTTTTCTTTCCTTTACTTGCGATGCATTTATGACAATAACTAATTTATTAAAAAATTAATTCAATCGTCTTTGCCCATAAAGAATCTGGTTTCAGCGGAGGTGTTGGAATTAGATGTTTCACTTAACCTTTCACCACTTTCCAAATCTCCGAAACCAGCTGCAACTTCGGTCGTTGGGTGGAGCATTACCAGACGATCTCCCACCTCGTTGTCATCCGTTTCCTCTTCTGACGTCTTTCGTAGCTCGTGGAGGCTAGTGAAGAGACCCAGGCTTGAATACGGACGGACGGGCCCTTCTCCTTGCTGCATCACTCCTGATACCCGCCTTCCCCGCTCGCCCATGGATGGGCGATGCAAAAGCCCCTCTGCCGGGGCCAAGTCAAAGGACATCAGTTCCCAGAAGATCGCATTCTCAACGGTATGGAATGATGACAGAATGTGATTGATGTAGCAGCGCTCGAGTCCTCGGTACACCTCTGGCCATGTTGGTGCGGACAGGATGCACCACAGCTGGAAGGCGTTGTGGCTGAGCGGCCCGCTCTTCTCCGGCAGATTCTCAATCAAGTTCACCATCATGTAGTCCTGCCGAAAGCTCTCAATCGCCTTTGGCTGGTCGCACTGCGGCGGAGAGAACGGCGCGTCCAGGCACAGTTGCGCGGCTCCCCAAAGGTAGGGCACAAAAAAGTAGTCTTCGATGGCACACCTCGGGTTCCTGGACATGGGCAGGTTATATATCGCGATCAGGCGGCGCACCAGGTGTATGTAACGATAGAAGAGCATCAGGGCCGCGGCCACGGTGTCCCCGGCGTGCAGAATGTCAGCCCGAAATAGGCCACAGAGGAAGAACAGGAACATCAGCTCGTTTCCGGGGCCAAACTCCAGAGTGGTGGCATTGCCGAAGGAGCGCCTAAGGTACTCCCCCAGCTCATGTATGTGCATGCACTTCTCCGCGCTGACGGCCCCGGCCAGCTGACGCAGGACGATCTGGAACATGTGCCGCAACCACGCCAGGTAGGAGATACCTACCTTCGAGGAAGCTCTTGCGTCTGTGTGCTTTGCCAAAGGGCGCTCCAGAGCATCAAACATGTCGCAGAGTCGTTGCATCTCCTCCGACACGGGAAAGCTCTCGGTCAGGCGACGACCCCGCAGGGCAAGGCTAGTGTTGTTTATGTAGGCTATCAGGTCGCGGTAGGCCTGCGACCGAACCCAGCGGATGAGATCCGAGTCGCCTCGCACCTGCTTCACTGGACCCTTCTGGGTCAAGACGTCCGTGGCTCGCACTACATCTTCGGTTGTATTAATCAAAATATTGTCGGCCGGTTTTTGGGTGTGGCTCATTCTGAATTCGGTTGTGACAGGTTGGGTGGAAAAAATGAGTTTGTTTGAAACTAATAAGCAAAGCATACTGGGTACTCAAAGCTATATATATTCACTAGATGATATATACACCTTGCTATATATTTATGCAAATTTCGGTCTATTATTATAATTTTAGTAATTAAGCTTTAATTAAATATTTTGTTAGCATTCAAATCTGGCACACTTGTCGTATGAGTAATTTCTATGATTTTTGTATCAGTATAAAATACAAATCAAACTCAAACTCATTAAAATTTGTCAATATTAAATCATTAAAGAATATTAGAAAATCAAGAAAAGAAACTAACTTGCAATTTTTTGTTTTGTCTGAAACTATTATACCCTCAGAGGGGTACTTAAATATTTATCCATAATTTAAGGTAACTGAAATTATAATACCCTACAGGGTATAATAATATTAAAACAAACCAGTTCCCTCACTTTTCCTTTTTGTATAAAATTCACTCGGCAAACTTTTCAAATCACGCAATCTTTTCGCAGCATTAAACCAGCTCTTGGGCCCTCGGTCCGCTGACCAACACTTACTTATAATCGAATTGGGCAAATAAATCCAAGCCGGAAAAGCCCCCAAAGCCATCACATTATCTACTCTAATTAAGAATGCCGAAAAGTCAGTTTGCCAAGCACTCTTCTGCTGGCTCTGGCCCACCAGAACCAGAAGTGCATTGCGGGCCACAGCTACGTGCTCATCAGCATAATCAAGTGCGCGTGGGAGTTGGCTGCGAAGTGGAAGTAAAACTTAACTGCAATTTGAAAGAGATTACAATTATTTGATTGCACTTGAGGGCTGGCAGCGGGGCGGCGAACTTCGGGGAGGCCAAAAGTGTTTTGCAAGTCGCACTCATAAATTTTGAATGCCAAATGCCGGAGATAAAGCTTATCGCGATTGAACAATAATACTCTCTGGGATATGCCGGATGAATCACAGCTTTGGGAGCTGATTCCAGTTGAGTCATATAGGGACAATGAATGGATCCGCTTGTCTGCCGAGATCTCAGTGCCATCTCATCGCAAACAAGCGACCGATGGCAGGTCTCTGCGCCCTGACAGTCGTTCATAAATTAAGACATCCAGCCAACAATAAATAAGCCAACCGGCGGAGTCCCTGGGAGAGAGATGCACACGTGTCTGCGGTTCGAGGAGCTCTTCAAAGAGTTTGTCAACCGGCAAAAGTCTGCGGCTAATTATGCGCGGCCCCCACTTCATCTTCCCGCATAAAGATCTCGCCTCAGACAGCGGACTACGGACTACGGACTACAGACTACATCCCAGCGCAATTGCATTTGCAGCGCACAAAAGGCGGAAAAGAAATGCCAAAAAGCCGAATGACATGTGAAAATATGCAAATATCAAAAGTGAATGAATGGGTCTGGGACCGGTCTGGGTCGGTCTACTTCTGCTGGTCTGGCCTGGCACTCAGCCCCTCCGCGGGCCTTCTGGCTTCACTTGGTTACGTTGGCTCACTCATTAAATATAATGGACCCGGTCGCAAGACGAGACCCAGCGTCGTCACCAAGCGCTTTAATTATGATGTCGAAATTCGCATTAATTGCCACAGAAATGACGAGTTCCGACTGCAGGTCCAGGATCCCATCTTTACACTCGAAGGAAACCATTCTTATTTAAAGAAATTATATTTCAATTTATTTAAATTTATTTTCATTATATGTATGTAAATAATTATATCTAAATATATAGTTAAAATATTTTGGATTTAGCTTTAGTTTGCTATTTTTTCTAGCAGTGTCTTGCCGCTGCACTTTAAAGAACTCTGCGCCGGGAAAAAGTTCCCTAGCTCCCGCCGGCACTTCTGACAGCAGTTTATATAATTTTGACAAGCGTTTAAATGCCTGCCAGACGACCGTCGACAGTTGTCAACTGTTATTGTGGGCTGTGCACTGCGACTTGATTTCGCATTCAGATTACGGCGCTGTTAATAAGTGGGGGAATACGGCAGGACAATGGAGTGGGGCTGGCGTTGATGTCGCCATCTCTGTTTTGATGTGGCTTAATGCATTTGGACAGCACGCGATTTAAATTGCCTCAGCAAGGCACTTAATTATTTGCAAATGTGAGAATGAGAGTCCCTAAGTAAGGGTTGCAATGAGAAGAATTATGGGGATTAAAAGGAAAAGTGGAATAGGAATATTCAGAGGGAAATTTACAGTCAAAGGTTAGGCAAGGCATCGATTTGTTAAAGGTGCCTTAAAACAGGAGAAGATACTCTCTTTTCATAGATAACAAATTGATAAGATACAAAAGATTTTCCTTTAACAACTGTCAATATCTACTTTTCTTATATGTGCAACTTATATAGACCCATTCTTCATAGCTTATGTGTTCTATAAGTAATGTATTTTCTCCCCAAACCCATCGGCTAGAAAAATAATTAAGTAATTGCGCTGGCAAATGAGTTGCCAATCAAAGCAGAATCCCTCCCCTTGTTGGAGTCAGCGGCAGCTGGTGGTCAGTGGATCTGATTTGATTTATGTTAAAGCTCTTATTAAAATTTCATTCCCCTACCGCTTAACAGCTGATTAACAGCCAAAGGAAAGCCAGACGTGCGTGATGCCAAACAAAGGAGCCGGCCATGATGGAGCCGGACTTAGCTGGGGACGGGATGAGATCAGCGCCAAGTTCCTTTAATTAAAATAGACAAATGGCGCACGATTGGGCACTCGATGATGGGTCGCCGCCCCGCCCCGGTCCCCCCGATGGCACACAGCTGTTGCCTAATTTATGAAAAATTCACAAAACGAACTTATCAATCATAATGCTTGAGCTCTCCAAAAAGGAAGCTGCCACATTGTTGGCGTCTCCCCGGTTGGGCTCCTTAGCATTCCGAGCACGTGCCTCGCTGCCGGCCAAGAACTGCTGCGAAAAGGAGCAGCGAGGAGCTCTCAGCGAGAATTCAATAGAAAAATTGCACAAACCTTGCCGTCCATTTGCAGTTTGCAGTTCTCAAACGTAATTGTGGGCGCCTCGTTTCAGTTTATTTTCGGTCAGGGGGCAGGGGATAGGAGCTCGGAACTCGGAGCGGGGACAGACCGAGTCGCCTCGGTGATGAAGATGAAGATAATGCGGCGGATGCTTTACTGTAGCCAATTTGGCTGGCAGCCGCTCAGCAATGACACGCCGTACGTGACCTGTTCGTCAAATGCAGCCCAGAGACAAAGTGCAGGAAGCGGGCTGATCAGCTTTAAACTTTTCGGTCAAGTCATTTAGCTTCGATTGACAATTGGAGACAAATATTGATGGAGGACAGGAAATTCATCAGGGGCACATTTGTGGGACTTATTTATCTCCTTAAAGATATCCTTAAAATGTTTCAGGAAGTTTATTAGCAAAGAATTTGCTACAACTTTTGCTTAACTTTTGCTGTTTTGAAAAACGAAACCTTATTTCCTTGCATATTATTTTTCTTGTTTCGATCACGTGCTGCCTCCTCAACTTCAAAGCAAATTACTCCCCAAGCAAATCTCTCTAATTGCCTTAGTTTGCCAGCGACAGCATAATTAGTCACAATCACTAATTTTTAAACAGGAAAGCCTCACAAAATTCAATTTCCAATGAAAATCGCCGTACGAATAGGGAGACTCAGCAGGGAGATGCTTTAAAAAAAATCAAAGACCGCCACGCGACCACAAAACAAATTTTACTTTGCTCTAACGCTCCATCCCGCTCGAGTAGTAATGAAAAATTCCAAGAAATTTCAATTATTCAACATTTTTAACGCCAGGCAAATGAGCACAAGTCTCCCCCCTCGACTCCTCGAGGAAACCAAACTAATTAAAGACGCGTCCACCTACGAAACCAGGCCTGCTCCCGAAGTCGGTGCTCGTCCCGGGGAAACTCGAAAAATCATACAAAGTTATATAGTCATCAACTGCACATCAATCATAGGCCGGCAAACTTGGGGCCCAGACATTGCTTTGTCTTGGCAATCGGAAAATGGGAGGGAGTGTAGTTGTGGCTGCCGGGAAAAGCAGCGCAAGAAAAGCGTGAAAAATTGTCGAGCATGACGCAGTCCCGGAACGCATCCACACATCCATGGGATGCACTTAGACATTGCTAAATTTGGACCACGGCCAGAGCAGATCCCCGTTTCACGTTTGCCATGTGTAGGCATTTTGCTGATAATTAGCGAGCGGCCCAGCCGAGTGTTTGCCGCCCTAATTGATAAACGAAGAAGGAGCCGGCGGCCTCGGCTGGGGCTGATGCTGATGCTGCAAGCTCCCCCTTTGGGGCTCGCTCTACCATAAAAATTATCTTAATGGACGATTTAAGAATCACTCATTGTGAATTATGCGCTGCATTTAGCCGCCGAGTAGTCAAAGTCTGGCCACTTGAATTACGGTATCGAAATCTAGTCGGGGGCCCAATGTCTGCAGTGTTGAAAGTCTTTTTTTTTTGTATTTTCTGTGGCTGGAAAGCACTCTATGTGGGTTTGGGTTAGGGGAATACTTTGGAAACTATATTGAAAGAAAGAAATGGTAAAGTTTTGGCCCATTTTTACTATTTAAGTTAGGACCTAGATCAAGATAGGCAATTATAATAATTTCCTGCTTTGCTAAATATTTCTGTGTTATTGATTACTTAACAATTGAAATCAATTGTAGAATAGTAATGAATACTGAATTGTTCTAGGGTAGTAAAAATTCGTTAAACTCCTCTCCAGCGACCCGTCTATACTTCGCTTTTGATAAACATTTGGCCTCAGCAAGATCTTCAGGATTGTAAATGTTTTGGAAAATCTTCTCGCATACGCAAATGAAATGCCCGATGGCACAGATCCAGCCAGAGACTCTAGGGGGAAATATTTGTGGCAACCGAGGCAGAGCCATGTGTGCCTCTTGAATGGGATTCGTTGGGAGTGGGGAAAATTTCTCATCACTCAATGCTACAGATGCTGAAAACAATCAACAGGCACATTCGTATTATTCAGCCGGCAGCAGGCATGCAAAATTATGGTAGGGCCCTGTCTCGCCTGTCGCCTCCCATTCCCCGTTCGCTTCATTCTAATGTTTTTAATGAAACAAACTTTTCATGTATGTATATATTTCTTTTTGTTGGCTTTCCTTAATGTGAATTTATTGTTCGGGCAAAGAGTTGCGGTCGCTTTTCGTGCTGTGTGGGCACTCGAAAATAAAACCCGACAACCAGAAGAGCTGCGTGGAGTGGGCTAAGTTGGGTTGCCCACCACTGCACTACCCACCTCCCTCCCTCCGTCCAGGCAACCATCCGTCCAATCTGGCAAGAGTCAAGCTGCTTATGCGCGGATTTCTCCCGAGGACTTTGAGATTTTGTGGCCGCGGGTTTGGGGCTTGCGGGGGGAATGCAGATTAATCAAGCGCATGATGCAAGCGCTCAACTTGCTGCTCAGTGACTTCACCTAGCCACCGCATTGGGTTTCTCACTTGGCCCCGCAGCTCCTGTCTGTCGGTGCTCCTGCAGCCGATGCTGCTGCTGCCACTTTGCCAGCTGATTAATGTCTTACATGCGACGTTTTAATACCAATTTTTTATGCATATTCAAAAGTGCAGTGCGAAAAGCAACTGCAAGATATCTGCGGGCAAAAACCTGGAGTCTTCAACGGAGCATTTGGATGTCGTGACATTTCCTGCGTGCTTGCTTAGTGAGGCAAGTGCAGAGGAAGCTGGCTAAAAGGGACAGCAAATTATTAAGGATTATTATGCGAAATGTATAAAATATAAGCCTACTTTAAATACATTTTTCTTTTTAATAAATATTTAAGAACCCTTTAAGAAAGTGCTCTCATTAAAGTTAGTTACCACCAATTAGTACCCACTGTACCATCTCAAATCCATTTTGTCATATTCGCAATGTTGTTTGCAACTCGCTCAGATTGAAAGGTGTTAATGCCAAAAACTTGCCCAAGATTTGTTCGCCGCTAATTTCTGCATATTTATAAAGGCAAAGACGACAACGAAAAGACATCTCCAGGCCAGTGAATGACCCCCGTCCCCGCTGGAGGAGTAATTGCAGATGAGTTTTGGTTGCTCAGCTCAAAACAACTCGTTGGAAAGTTGTAATTAAAAGGAAATTAGTAAGCCATACCCTCATTCGGGGTAGAACTCGAACGATTACATCACAGAGGACCCATATGAACAGCAGTACTTCCTCATCTAATTGAGGTAATGACTTAATAAGTGAACTCTGCGTTCACCTTCAACGAGCGCATTAAAATTTTCAAGTTCAGCTCGTTATATCATTGTGTTAAATTGACCAATTTTTCTGTGCCACAAAGTCCCCCTTTCGGCATTCTGAATCACATTTCCAGAGGTGTCATCTCCGTTGCACCTCGTTTGATGACTCGGCAAGCGATTTAAGTCGTGCGGCAAAAGGTTCGTGGTTCTCGGAGGAGATCAGAAATGATGATTTCGATCACGGAGAGAATTTGTGTTCGTGTTTGTATCACTTCCGATTCGTAACGCCTCGACGCGAAGCAGCTCTAATTGGCTTGAAAAGGTTTAGGCCAAAGAAATGTTTTCGAGGAGATTGGGAAAGGCTTTTTGATTCGGTTCCTGGTAACGAGATCAAAAGGAGTTGAATAATGGCTTCAATATAAATCTTGAACTTAGAGGCGAAGATGAAAGGGTTCTCGAGTGTTAATGTTAATGAAGAAAGTAGCCTTAAGTAATTATGATGAATGTTAGTGTTCTTAGCTGCATAAAATAATCGGGTGATGGAAATAATTGAAGAACTGGGTTTTAGAGACTGAATATGCCTAAATTTCTTAACTTTAAAATGTATAAAGAGTACAAGAATAAGACTACAGTTTATATAAGTGTTATTATCAAAGGAATTTTCTTAAAGCTAATTGATAATATAATAGGATTTATTTTCTTTGAAGCAGCAAAACAATTTTCCAATGACGACGACGTGTGTTGTGACGCGAGCTTAAATTGAAATAAATTCCCATTGACTTTTATACCTTGTTAATAACACAATATATCATAATACCACCCCCATACGGGCCGTCATCAACCCCCATGTAATCATCGCTCAAAAACAGATTCCTTGTTAGCAGCAGAAACTTGGTTGTTTCGCTTTTGTCACTCTGTTCCGGTTGCAAATGCAATTAAAATCTAATTAAATTCTACCGGCATTTTATTAAATATTTTTCCGAGGGGGTTGCTTTGTTTACCCCCACTCCCCCCCCAAAAAAAAAGCACTCCCACATAAGCATCCTGTAAACAGGCACTCATACATAGTACCTACACACACACTCGGAATTATCATTATGGGCAGGCACTCATCAGACGGCACAACATATCATCGACGGGCTCCGTTCGCCACTCAATGTCAACTGCAAAACAAGCAATGACAGCAGGGCACACACACTCTGCCACGCCCCTGCCCAAAAAACACACACGCCCACGCCCCCAAGTAGCACCAACAACAACAATATTGAGGGACTTTCGGCTAAGAACAAGGCAGACAAATCAAAAATTTATACCGTCCAAGAGCGAGAGAGATGGGAAAAACTTTCTCAAACTCAATTTCCAACACACACTTTTTTTGACGCCCCCGAATTTCCATTGACACGCCCCCAAAGTGCTGTCATATTTAAGAAAAATATTTGTTTATATGTAGATAAATTCAGCTATGCCACCGTATTCGGCCGTGCGGAGGTGTCATCTGCAGACTCTGGGATGGATCGCCGAGGGTGAGAAAACGAGTGGGTCGAAGGTTGTTTCGGTGGGTGGTTCGTCTCGAAACTGGGACAAGGATCCCCGCCATCCAAGGAATCGAATCTGACAGTGGCACCACATGAGAAATTTATAAGTTCTTGAGTTTTCATTTTCGTTCTCATTTCAATTTGGGCCTGCACACAAATTTCATTGTCTGAAGGCGCTGGTTTTGTCAGTTTCAGGACGGGGATTAGCTTATCACGTGGCCCACTGAGTCGGAGGTGTTTCATTGTCATTGCCGGGAATTTGATTACGGCTTCCTTTGGGAGTGAAAATATCATTATATTTATCTCATGCCAGGGAGGTGACGTAATTTGTTTTGAAGAAGTATTAGCTGGCTAAGCCTCGCTTATGAATATTTAAGCTGATTTATTGGCAATGATTGAGCTCAACATTGGAGAAATTGAACTTATGCTAGGTACTTTTGGATTATTAATATCTTTTATTATAGATTCATAGATTCTGAAAACATTGAAAACATCTTTCTATCAGCTTGTAGAGATGTCTAATAAAATGCCTGAGGCGATTCCAAATCAAAACGTAAAATCAAATTACTCACCACTAAATTCAGATTTTGATGTTTAATATACGAGTCCAGTAAATCATTGCAGTCGTTTATTTTATACACTTTTAATGATATTTTTCAGTGCCAAAGACTGTCAACAACTTTGGTTATTTATGTGTGGATGCTGGGGGGATGGGGGCGTCTCGGGCCACGCCCACTTGCCGCTGCTCAGCCACAAAATATTTCAGCCAGCCAGAAGAGACACATGGCTGGAACAGTTGCGATCACTTGTAAAAGGAGGCGTGCCTGCCCCCAGGAAGAGTTGAGTTCAGGCGAGGCGGCCTGGGAAGATGTGTGGAGGTGCCACGGCTGAGTGCCGGCGTATTCGTATTTTGCTTTTCATTCCCTGGCCTTTTTCGGCTACCGCACATTGGTGGCAACACAGAATAGGCGTGGTAATGAGGTCCATTGATGATCGTGATGGGGAACGGAGTCGTTGACACTTTCGAGTGCTTCGATCGGTGAACATTTCCCTGAAACACTGAAAGAAAAGTATGTTTTAGGGTATATTTATGTGCATATTTCATATAAATATTTTTTTTATAAATTTAATAACCATTATTATCTAAATTTTATCTTCATTTCTTCTTCGAAGTCTCCTATATGATATGATCTTTTTAAAGATCTCGTGAGTTTTTCATCTGTAAGGCCGCTGTCAGTATTGATTTGGTTTTCCGATCTCAACACAGCCATGCCTGTCTTTTGAAGTGCCGATGTGTAGGAAACTTTTAGCATTTTATTGAAGTTCAGTCGGACTATTTATAGAGGCCGGCATTTTGATGAATTGATGGCTCCCCAGTGGGCCGTCCTCAGATTTGATAGTTTTTCAGCCGCCGCTTTTGCATCGATTTTCATTCTTCAGTCTCATGAGCTCTCGCCTTGGTCTGTATTTTTATTTTCTTTTCAGATATTTGGAATACTTTCAAGGATGCATTCATTCCGTTCCCCCTCGGCTCGCTGGCTGTCTGTCTGTCTGGAAGTGTCGTCAAGTTAATTAAGTGATTTATGCTCCTCGAGGTCGCGCATCTACTTAATTATCAAATAGTTTGGCATGTGGGGAATGTTTCTGGGGAAATTGTTGACTTCGTCGCTGCCCGAGATTTTCCCAGTCTGCGGTTGGCTCTCCTCCTGCCAGGAGTTCGGCCATAAAATAGCTTTATGGCCTACGCTTGGAGTGGTTTCAATAGTGCCTGAAGGAAAACAGGAGAAATGGGTTAAGATACCCACATCAGTGTTCTTTTAATCGAGAAAGAAATTCAGAGCAACGTATTTAAAAATTATTTACAGGAATTTTATTAAATAAATTAATTGACATTTTAAATTTTCTTTGACAATAGCATGAGCTTTAAGGTCAGCCAGTAAGTAAAGTTTTCCATAATTGGTGGGTTGCTTGCTGTGGCGAAAGCCTCATCTGCGGTCTTGCCTCCTGCTGGCGGCGTTAACATTATCCTTTCTGATTATAATGTATGAAAAATGGCCAACAATGAGCTGCATTCTCCTTATGTGCGACCAACGCTATGACAATGGCCCTTGCCATCGCCATATTTACATGCATTTATCGATATCCCCCCTTGGTTGCTATACACTTTCGGTGGAACAGCATATAGAAATTGTGATGCATTACTTTATTAAAATTAAAAAATAAATAATTACTTCATTGAATAAATTATTGCAAAAAAACACATATTAAATATTTTAAATATTTTTTTTATAATCAATGATTATTCATAATGTTTTGATTTGATAATATTTTTTTTGGGTAAATTCTTGAAAAGAGTACCCCAGTATCGATACAAAAGCCATTTTCAACTCGTTATTTTCTGTAAATAAATTTGGGATTTATGCAGAGTAAAGCAAAGGAGCGATACGAGGATCAGCAGGATACTCGAGGTGTCCCGACCCGCGCTGGCGCAGCATTCAATTAACAGAGCACATAAATTTACTTTGACCGTAATAATGCAGCTGGGTCCTGCCGGGGTCCTCGCTGTAAATCCCCCAGTCCTGACCCCCCCCCACAGGACGGGCTGCATTCAAGTAGCCGTAGAGTCCTGGCCTCGAATCCTCTTGGCTTTAAGCTGCGCATTTATGGGTGTCCTTTTATACATTTCGGGACAGTAGCAGCGGCCAGGAGTCGGCTTAAGTTGCTTGAATGAATTTATGGAGGGTCAGCGGGCAGTGGAGGCAAGTCCTGCCGAGTCCTGCGAGGAGGGAGGAGCCCATGAAAATGGCGTTCTAATTACTTTAAGCTGCAGACGGTTGTTATTGCCATTTGGGCGAGTCTGGGCGCCCAGGCAAAAGGATAACAGGGCGGCGGGCTGTCGGGGAATCCCATCCTGCTTATTAGCCGACCACACACGCCGCAAGTCTCGACCTGCAACTAATTGCAATATGGCATTGCATCCTGTGCATGGATGCAGGGCTTCGGGCGCAGGCTTGTGTCGGTGTCAATGTCCTTGTCCGGTTGTCAGATCCGTCATGTTTGGCTTACCCTCAAGTGGGGGCCTTTCGAGAGTGGCCTTTGACAGGCCGTCAACATGCACCATTTCGGGGCAGGCAGGCGCCCCCATATAGACCACATCCTGGATGCATGTCTCTGCATGCCTCACTGACAAGGACAAGGCAAATTAAAACGCAATAAAAGCGTTAATGCAGCTCGAGGAAAATGACCAGGGAAAGGAGCTGGCGGTGAACACTTGAAAGAAAATTGGCTGCATTTATAATTTTTGCTTTTTAAACTTTTAAACTCTATGAAAATATCTAACACAAGATATTTTTAGAAAGTGTTTAACTTAAATGACTTCTTAAGCTATTATGATATTAGAAATTGGATATTAAAGTATTTCTTTCTTGTATTCTCTCAGTGCAGAAAACCCTAATGAAGAGCTCCCCCGCACACTCGCTTGTCGGGTATAAAATGGGGTTAAAGGGTTCGCCCTCGCGCCTGTTAACATGGCTAAGAAATGTCGCCGGCACATTGCCTGAGTGTGTTGTCATCTCCGACCCGACATCGCTGACTAATTCCGAACAAACAGCTGTCAACATTTTCTGTCGCCTGTCCCTCGGTTCGCGGCTCGCAACCCTTTCACGCTTGTCCATCATCTGGTTCCACTTGATGGCCGAAAGGTCAACGAGGTCGGGAGTAGGGGACCCTATAGAGGTACGCTGCTGCCTAATTTAGTGGTGCAAAAAAGTCCTGGATATTTAAGGCAAATGAGCGCACATTTATAATGACAACAAGGACGAGGACTGTGACAATGACGGGAGCAGGCTTGGCTGGTTTTGACATTTTTCGGTTTATCCATAAATTCGAAAATCGAATGGAATGTTGATTACTGTAAGATCATTTAAAGATCGTTGTCAATGGGTTAATGGATTCTAACAAAACTAATTAGCTCTGTATAAAACTTGAAAAGAATCTAAATAACTAAATGTAGCTTTAAAAATATATTTTAATTGTGAAATGTTATGAGAAAACTTTGAACTTAAAATGTTTAAATTTATTTATACAAATATTTGCTGAATTATAGAACATATTTTTAAGCTTTACTGATTATTTTTAGAGCTCACTTACCCAGTCGACCCTGTTCAGCCCTTTAATAAATTATACTCCCAACCGAGAGGCATTATCTCACCCCAAAGCATTTATTTGCATTACCCATTCTGCCTGCCAAATATGTTTCATCAAAAGATATACATATATTAATTATGCAAAAATACCGAGAAAAAAGTCCCAAAAAAAGGGGGCATGACAAAAACAAAACACAAAATGTCACAGTTGAATGAGTTTTCCTCCTTTATTTCTGGCATTCTTTTTTATTCGTGATACAAATTGAAAAAAAGCCGCGTGAAAGCTGCCGCCCGAGGATGAGGCTGAGGACGAGGGATATTTTTTGTGTTTGCATGTAATCAGGTTTAAAAATGACCGAAAAGAAGCTGGGAAAATAACGGACACAAATTGCAAAGGACAACAATGACAATCAGCAAAAGAAGAAATAATGGAAATTAACGCTTGCTTTGTAATCAAATTGGCACAAGAAATATTGTAAATTTTTTATGGCCAAAATGGGAGGAAAGAACTGATATCTTTGGGCATTAATAATGAAGGTTTATGGTACTTTTGGGTTTTGTTTTCTTGCCGAAGTTGAGCCTGTATGGGAGGAGTTTAATCTTGAGCGTAATTTAAAGGCAGCAAGGTTTTCCATCGATTTAAAATGCCATTTACGAAGAGCCTTGGTTTCTTCATGAAAGAAAGATGAACTAACACTGAAAATAATTGGAATTTTCACGTTGTTTTTGGCATAATCAACCCCAAAATCGTTGGAAAACAAAATCAACCCCACTAAGAATCTCATTATTTTTCGAAAAACGTAAACTTAATGAAAGGACAGAAGGTAGCAGTTCACATATCCCACAGATACTCTCATCCCCAAAACTGGTTCATTTTCCTACCTCCCTCAAAGGTGTCTGACTGGCGGCTCATTTGTCACGAGCCCGAGAGCATTTTACATGAAAAAAAGGCGAAGATTTCCAACGATCTGGCAATTACACACCTCACACACGCGGCACACGTCTCCAGCCCCCACAATTCACTTCCGCTGGCAAAAAGCAACCCCAAAGAATTGTCAATTATTAAACTTTGCATTGCAAATGAAAACATATGTTTAACAAGCGAGAACGAGACAGAGGCAGAGGCATGGGCAGAGTGCGACCCCATATCCGTTTCCGGCTATCAGCATCAGCACCCCCCGACCCTTAATCCAATCCCCAGGCCCCCGGAAAGGGTTGCACGTTGGAAATTAAATGTTTCAAAATGAAATTCCTCAATTGCAGTCGCCAGTGCTCAGACACTCGCTCCGAAGAGGGCTTGTTGCGGGGGATTCTGGGGGTTAAGAGGGACCTGCAATAGACCCAAAAGCAATAAATCCTGAACACAGCCACGGCAGGAGCAACAGCAACCCTTGTGTGGCCCCAGTCCCGGACTTGAAGGCTGCTTTTCAAATTGCAATTAAACGTTTTACAAAACCGCGCTGACCGGTCCGTCTGGCCAGCCGCCCGGATGCCCAGCCCAGCCACCCAATACATTGGCCAGCAACAGGGAAAACGCAGCAACACATCACAATTCGGTAGGCCAATGTTAGCTAAACAATACGTGGAAATCCCAGGGAAAACTCAACTGGAAGATACCCTTTAAAAAGAGGGATTTGTATTATAATAATAAAAATAATAATAAATAAAATAACAATGAAGAATCATTTTATTATATTTGAATTTATTTACATTTAAGAAGGAATATTAATTTATTTGAAATTATAATTTTTGATCTCTTTGACTTTGATTTAATATCTATTAATCCCAAAGTATTGCAATTAGAATTTAAGTGAACCCATAACGTATATACCCTTCTCGAATGAATCGTTCATCTGTGGCCTCCGAACCAATTCCAGTTCCTAAAGCCCTGAAAACCCGACCGGGAGCGATGCATTCACACGGCCTTACGGGCTGACCGACCATCAACGTCCTACGGCCTCGTCTTCGTACTGGTCGTCGTGCTCGTCCTGAGGCTGTTGCGTTATTTCCGCTTCCGTTGCCTCAGCCAGCGCTTAAGCAGTGGGAGGTGGTGAATGGTGGGTGGTGTTACCCTTCGTGGGTGGGTGGTGCGGTGCAAGAAGATCTTGCTGCTGGCGGCGCCCCTCTGCTCGACACTTTCATTACACTGACGCCGCGCTTAATTGCGTTTGTGTTTGCGTTCAAATGTTGAATGCGCAATTTTAACGCATTTTTGCACGTGCTTCTTGCCACACCCCGCACCATCGGCCTGTAGCTATTTTTCTCTAGCCTCCTTCCACACTCGCCCCCCCACGAACGACAGGACCTGGTTCAATTTACAATTTTTCATTGCCCCATTCAGGGTGCTTTGGGCGACCAGAAAGGGGCACGTGTTTAGCAATTCGCTGCGGTTTGTCAGCAATTGCAACCCTCCCGAAAGAAATGGCTTGCAGCCCTACGAAAAAAAATACAAAATACCTTACTTACATCCCCTAGAAATACACCCCTCAACACTTTATTTGCTTTATTCATACTTACACATACAAACAAAATCAAGCGCAAATAATTAAAAACTTTGGAAACTTCTTCTTGCACTCTTGCACTTTTTGCTTTCATAAATTATTAATTGCAGGCCACTCAAAATGCAATTAAATCTTGGTCAACTTGTTGGTACCCGGTGTCCTTGGTCCTTCGGTGCAACAGCTGCCCCGAAACCGAAATGAAACCGAATTAAAATTCCGATGCAGCGGAGGAAAAGAAGGACGTAGTTCGCAATGGCTGCCAACTGCTGCCATTTTTGTGGTGTTTTGTCGGGGCCAAAAGGGAGCATTCGGAGTGGAGCGAAGTGGAGTGCAGCTAAACGGATTCTACGTCCTGCGAATGATAATGAAATGCCAACGGAATGGTCGTTGATTAGTTGGCCACTTTTCCAATAGGTACTGGTGGGCCAAGGGAGGAGCAGGAGGACCAGGCGGAGGATCAGGAGGGGAGACCGAACAGATGACGCTCTGATGACAAAGTACGGAGCGAGTTTGTCGAGCACGTTCTGTACACCTATTTAGCTGCACTGAGAGAAAACAAATAACATTAAAATGTCCTCTATCAAGTCCTAAGAACCGAAGGAATTTTTTCCAAGAATAATTTATAAAATATATTCTAAAATAGTTTTCTGCTTAGTTGCTCTTAGTATATTTTATAGTATACCATTATAAATACATTCTCAAAACTATTTTAAAAGTAAAATATCCTTATTCCCACTATGCTTTTCCATTTTTAGTAACCAATTGAATATTTCTAGTCACTTAAAGCCTTTCCAGTAGCCCAAGGTTTGGTGGTGCCGCTCTAATCGAATAATAATTGGATACCCAACCATCTAAAGCCGAAAGGTCATAGCTTTCCATTTTCTCCGACTGCAGCTATTCATTTAGCATGTAAACGCTTCTGTGTGCTGCTGATAAAATTAAAAAGTATTTTAGAGCCACAACAAAGGACAGCACCGAAGGGATCCAGGACAACCGGCCAGGTGAAGCGACCAACAACTTTTAAGCGTTATTTGTTGTGTGTCTCCTACAAGCTGCTCTCTGCAGAACCCCACCAGCCCCATCCCATATCGTGTCTACATATAAGTTAGGCGGTGTCCCTGAAACTAGTCAGCCGGCGAACAGCTGGCACATGACGTCGTTTTTCGGGGGATACGTGGAAACAAAATGTTTGGTGGTCATAAAAATTTCATTGGCCATTTTCTGGCTTTGGCGCTGCTGCTCGGGCAACAGTTGCTTAATGACAGTTAAAAGCCATTTGGCTAAAAGTTTTTGCATATTAAAAACATATTTTGTCCGGGACCTGAGTCAAATTAGTGGATCGTCCTTTGGCAAAGCAAGAGCCAAAGCCAAAGCCCCCGAATCAATCATAGCCAATTAGACTAAGGCGATTTTTATGGAGGCTAATAAGTAGTTTTAAGTGACGACCGGGGCGAATGTCCTGCTGCTCGGGCAAAAGGCAATCCGCCAGCATCCAGCAGGACCCGAGCCGGCCATTAAATCTAATCGCATTAAATGAGCAGCAGCAGCGGGAGTCCCGACCAGCAAAAAATAAATCGCCGGAGTGGCAACAACAGTCTGCTGACAGTTAACGCAAATTTATCGATTGGCGATTAAAAGGGAACAGCAAGGACCAAGGACCAAGGATCCAGGACCAACGGCCAAGGACCGCGCTGACGTTGACGTTGACGCCGTCCCCGAGTTATTCCTCCGGATCGCAGAGCAGGGTGAGTCCTTTCGGTGCTGCCACAAACGAAAATCACAGGAAATTAATTACAATTACGCGAGGGGGTAGCCGGGGTAGGATTCGTCCTTCCTCCCCCTCGATCAGGACTTTTCGGTGCTATCGCAGGCATATGGTTTAATGCCCGAGTCGCTGCTGTATTTATCGCTTTGTATTTTAAGCATTTTAAGTGCCGCGAATTTCGCCTCACCCACAGCGAATAATGATTTTGTGGGTTTTTCGCCATCACCGGGAATAGTCGCATATGCTGGCTGCGGATTTGCCGCTTGGGTGGTTGATAGTTTGCCAGTTTGATAGTTTCGCTAGCTGCTCTTATCAGCGAAATGAAATTGATTGGAAAATGCCAATGAAAAGATTGCATTGTCTGGCTATTAAATGGGGGGAAATTCCCCGTTAAGTGGTTCGACAAATGCATTCATTCACTCTCTCGCAACGCCCTCAGATCGAGGTGGGAGGTCGCGAATGAAAATTCGAGAGCTTCGGAAAATCCATGTCATTCTCTAGATGAAGCACCTGGCTATCAAAGGATTTACTTTTTGAATCTAAGTAATACTTCTTTTAATTAATACTTAAAATAAACCATATTCCCCTGACTAATAAAACCTTTCGAGTCCTTTGCGTGATATTTAAGTCCCCCGCGTGACTCACATCGTGCTCGATAGATAGGAAAGGCCAGAAAAATACTCTCCTCGCGTGACTTATCAGATCAGTGAGGGACTTGGCCTATCTAAGATGAAGTGACTCACCAAGAGAATAAAAACCAGAGTCGGGGTAGCTCCAGCTTTGACTAGTTTTAAGCTCCAGCCACCCACACAGTGGGATTGATAATCCCTAGATGTCCTTGGGTAATCCCCACCCTGTAGCCCGGAGGAAGACCACATCAAAGTCCGTTTAAGTGGCTCAAAACCCGGCCAATTTGGATACGACTCCAGTTGAGTTTTGTTTACTCATTTGACTCGGCCTCGTATGTCAGTTTTAATGTATTTAATATTTGCTTAAGCCTCGAGTGTGCGTGTGTGTGTGCGCAGGACCCGGGAAAATTATGCCCACGACTTTGGCTTTTATGCACAATAAATTCAGCCAAGCCCAAACAGAAACCCAGAGGTAAGTTCAACTTAAATGCCCTAAAGCGCATGAGTTGTGGCCTTTGAAGACCGGACTGTGGTTGGAACAAATAAAGCCAAGGGAAAGGGACAGGGAGAGGAGCATCCTCATGCATACATTTATTGCCTTTAATTTTGCGCATTAAGCGTATTTAATCCTGAGCCAACTTTTGTTTTTTAAGGGTTGCATTGTGAAAAGTTGTCACTGAGGGAAACAACTTACTTACTGTCATGTTGCATTAAATGATTGTCGGGTTCTGCTTTAAATACGTTTTTATGTGGCGGCTATGACCGCTTAGCAACCCCACGCCAAAGCCCGAAAAACCGAATGCTACGTGACATGAAAATTGCATTTGCAGTCGGACTTTTCCGTCTGTCAGTCCCTGCTTTTATTATTTTTTTTCCTTTGCAACCCTCTCTCACTTGGTGACTGGCTGGTCCATATGCTGGGGTTTTCGGGGCATTTAGCAGCAGCATCCCCCTTTTGTCTATTTATGCATCTCACCGCGAAATAGGATTAAACGCTTATGTAAAGGACCCAATCAAAGTTGCCCACTGTGCGATGCGCACACCTTGATGGTGACGTCTCTATTGCGAGTAAGAATTTTCCGTGGAGAGGGTGCCACACTCACACATGCCAGTTTTCCCGTCGCTCGCCGCCCGCTGCCCGTTCTCCGATGATGGCAAATCCGCTTTAGAAATCCCATCAACGTTTCTCGCTCGGTGGAGAAAACTTTAACTTTGTTTTTGGAAAAAATTCCATTTTCAATTTGGCAACACTTCTTGTGGTCGAACTACTCTCTCTCCCGCTCGCAATCTCATTTTCTGCGTAGCTTTTTCCTTGCGGCTTAAGTTTTCCCAAGTAAAAAAACAAATTCGGGGAATTTTTACGCCTTATAATTTTTGATGTCTTTAATTTGTCTTGCCTTAGGACAACGACGGGCCAGGAATGTAAGCAGCAACAATTTTTATTATGACAAGAACAATAAAAAAATCGAGGGAGGAATAAAACAAAAATATGCTCAAGTTGGACAACTTGTAGTACAAATTTTGTGGTCCATTTTACAAAATGAAAAGTTAAGAGCCAGACGGCGCACGAAGGACAGCAGGCGGACAGGACGAAGGGCAACAGGCAGAAATTTATGTAACGTAAAAAATGTTTTGATGATGTCCTTAAATCAAAATTTAAATAAATATCCCAAAATAAAACGGCACAAAGCGAGAGAGTCAAGTGTGTGGAGTGGCAAAGGGAGGATACCTTGGGACTTTTTATTTCTCAGCGTATTACATATACATTTATTTCGGGCTTTCCATTTTTATTTGCCTGCCGTGAATTTATGTCTGGCCCATGATTTTTTGGGATTCACTTCGACCGATTCCACTTCACATAAAAACTTGGTCTAGGCAGCGAATAACTGGCCTCCCGTTGTCTCTGCCAAAAGTTGTTAATGCAGCTAAATAAAATGTATTCCCATAGATCATGCATCATGGCAGATTGCCTCGGATTTGTATTTATGATTTTCTTTAGAATTTATGTTCTCTTGTTTGTGGCTAATATGGAAATATAATTCCATTATAAAGTCTTCTTTGATTTGATTTTGGCACGAGCAGGATATAAATGGCTTATGTTTGGACAAAGGTTAAAATTGGATATTAATGAATGAACTTTAAAGAATGGCCAGCAGGAATTCCTCTAGAATGGGAGTTATTAAATCAATAAATCTTTTTCTGTTTCACATCAGGGACCATTCCATCATTACATCCCAATGTAAGCCCAAGACTTGTGTACGACTTTTCGGCTTGCTAGCATCCTCTTATTACCATTTGTTGATCCACCCACTAAAACCCCATTAAGCCCCACACTATCCCCTCCTCAAGCGCCTCAAGGAGCCAAAATAACACTCAAAGGGGATTCGGCTGTGGCAAGTTCATTTGCCTAAGAGAAAAACAGTTCACTACGGCCTCGAAATGTATACAAGTGTATATATCCAGGCACTATAGTAATCGACTCAATGAGTCATAAAAATGCCAAAAATGTGCGCCCAGCTGTGTGGGGTAGAGTGGGGCTGCTTTAGGGATCCTGGCTGCCATGTTGCTGTTTGTGTTTATGGGGCGAGCCATTGAAAATTTTGCGGTTTATCATAAAAATAATAAAATTTGCATAATAATAATATATATTCGCTTTTTGTTTGCGAAATGTGCCTTATGCTGGTCTCAGCTGGACGCAGCATCCCTTTCCTTGTCCTTGATGAACTGAAAGTGTTGTGAATTATGGCTGCCACTTAATAGACTGCCGATGCTACCTATGGTGCGCAGGATTGTCGATTGGGGACTTCAAGGGACGACGATGGCAGCCGGCAGCTGCTCGATCAAGTGGCAGGATTAAGGGAATATTCTGCCCAGTTGGAGTTGGCAGTGCAAACACTCGACGGCCGTGATTTCGGCGGGCAAAGGATTAACTTTTCAGCGGTCCCAACAGGGCAGACACGCGACTGACGGCACGCAGAACCACGCCGGACGCAGGACGCAGGACAAACAGGATTCCAGTCCTTAAAGCCGGCAACCGAAAAGGATTGCGAGCGCCTTGTGCAAACACCAGCGCAAAAAGGCGAACAGCGTCTACGCATTATCCTTGCTGCAGGTTCCTTGTTGCCTCGGCGCATTTTTTATTCGTCTTTTATTTATTTATTTCCCTTTGTTGTTCCAGCCGCTCGTGCGTGTAAAATCATTTGAAGCGTCGTCAATCAAAGCAGAGATAAAATAAAAACGAACCGTGTTCACCGAACTTATCCGGCGTCCTGTCAACTCATCAGACATGCAGCGGCTTCTTAATTCCCCCAGCTGCCTTCCGGCGAAGTGCACACTGTGTTTATTTTAATTAGCGCGAGCGGAAAGCATTTTTGCAGCTTAAATAAATTGAATTAGGCACGGGAAGTGGGGAAAGTTTCACGGATTAGCGCGGGCCATGATCGCCTTAAAGAATTGTATATGCAAATGAGGGATATTAAGGAACTCAGCTTGACTGTTTTTGAGTTACCTTGATACCAACACTTGACTTAATTTAATTTAATTATAGGTATTATATTTGCTTATAAAATCTAAGTATGCGCTTTCAGTGTTAAGCAGTACAAAACCTCAACACAGGAATGTAGACTTCTTTACTTTAGCATTTCCAATGATATAAATGCACATATTTATTAAAACCAAACCCAGCGAATCCTGGCCAAAAGGGAGAAGCTCGTGCATTTAAGGATGCGACCCATACAGATGTAAATGTTTATGTTTCCTGTGTCGGTGCTGGTGGCCATTCTGGCAAAAGATCGGGGTCACCAGGGCTACACTTTTGTTATTATGTTTTTATGCGTACTTCCCTTCAGCTTCCCCCTCTCCTATTCATTGTGTTTGCCCAGCGAAAGGTATTCGCGTCTTCCTCTAAATTATTATTTTCCATTCTGGGGAGTTGACACACTTTTTAAAAATTTATTAAGCGCGATTTTTATTTTTGCTTAAGCAGAAGCGCATACGAGGGGCTTTTGGCTGAATTTGTTGTGCAATATTTTTAATATTTATATGGCAGCCACACACACTGGCACACAAATCATCGGCAGGCACCGGGCAACGAACAAAACCGCGCGAAAGGAAATAAAACCAAGGCGGGACGAGCGCGAAGAACATAAAATGAACTAAAGGAAAGCAGCATGCGAGAAAAAATTCCTGTAAATAATAAATATCTTCTCGCTGGCGAAAGTGGGGTGGCCCTGCGAATTGGGGGAAGCGCGGAATTATAAACCGTGGAAAACTATTACCCCAAGGATGCTCAAATCCAAACACATAAAAACGCACACCCAGCCACACAGTCGTACAAGCCAGCCACACAGATACACCCGCGCTTACGTGCTCGGCGGAATATTGCGAAAATATTGCAACAAGAAGAGGGAATAAATTCTGGATAAGGCAGGAAACTGAATACCCTTCTAGTAAATCTATTGGGATAGCAAAAAACTATTTGTAAAATAATATAAAATAAATTTTGCTCAAGCTGTATATACTTTGCATTGTTTATAAACTTTAAAGAAAATAAATAATTTTGCTTTAATAGAATTAAAAACAATAAAATGTAGAAGAACTCTTTAGAACACTTAATTCACCATTTTTATATTTTAAGGAATTTTTGCTCTTTGTTAGGAATCATATATATTTATATCTTTTAAAATCCAAGGTGTTCCTTGGCCTTGCTAGTCTCCAGCTGATATTCCTTCTCTTAAATAACTCAAATATACAAATATCTGGCATTGGGGACTTTCGTTTTTTTTTACTTTACCATCCCCCCACCAATATTCTCGCTGATGAACTTTTATGCGGGAAGCAACAGCAAAGAAAAAAACGCAATGCACAAACAAAAAATGCAAGAATGGGAGCGAATGTTCGAATATTCATTCATATGCAGTCAGCAGCAGTTCTACAACACCCCCAGCAGCCGCTCCGTAACAATCCGAAACCCCCACGGCGGTTGACTTGTGTGTGTGCGTTGGTATACACCGGCAGAAAATGTTAATTGATCATAAATGCATTATTAAATCGGAAAATCATTATTGCATTTAAAATTGCATTAATAAATAAAAAGAAAATATTCGAAATTTTATTTTTGTAATATTTATTCTTTATAAATGTCAATTTCCCTAATAAGCTAAAAATATTTTCTACTTTAAAAACTAGTACAATAAATAATTCATTCTATTAAAAATTTCTGGCTCATGGCAACCCATTTAGTTTTGTTAAAAAACAAAAATACTTACATAAATATTAATTGATTTGAATTTGAGGTAAAATAATAAACGAATAGTGCTTTGTAAAATCTTTAAAATGTTATTTCTCCCAGTGTTCTCCTGTGCGTGGTGGCTGAGCGGGTGTGTCGTATGCAGCCCACTGTGCATATTTTTAATTGAGTGCGCGGGGAATTGATTGTCAAGGACATGAACGTGGACCTGACTCGCAAGTGGATGCGGGGACGAGTGGGCTGGAGTAGGTGGCGGTGCGGAGGTGCCGCATGTGTGTGTGTGTGGGTATTGTTTGGCTACCGTTACCGTTACCTTTTAGCAATTTGTTGGCGTCTGTGTGGGTGAATATGAGTGCGCTATGAATAACAGCACTTGACTTGGTTCGTTTGCTCCTTTTCCACACCCCGTATCCCGTATCCCGCATTCCGCATCCCGCGCCCAGTGCTCCGCATCACCCACAGCTTTTTTCGTTAAGTTTTCATTTTTCGCTTTCCTTTTGTTTTCCTTTGCTCGTCTTTTTTTTTGTTGGAATGTGCAAATAATATGAGTACTTAAAGGGTTTCACTTGCATGCCGCACACTCACATACAAGCTCATGGCGGGTGGCCGGGGGTGGTGAAGGACCTTAATGAAGTATGGCTCTGTGGAATGCAGGATGAGTGCTTGGGCTGAGTATGCAAGATGGAGGGTCTCGGCAAGTAAAAATGCGAAAGGAATTTAGGCAGAAGAATGTAGGCAACTAATTATGGACACCGAAATGTGGAGAAAGAGTTTGTGGCTCTGGAGGTTGAGTGGAAAATATCCCAGACACACACAAGTATTTTGTTACTTAAGAAATAAGTTTATATTTTATAAACATTTTTTTATTTTGTAAACAAAGTTCTAGTTCGGAGTTATAGTAAACATTTTAATGTCCAGCGAGGTTATATAAATGTCTCTACAACAAATAAAACTTGTATGACCAAAATAGTTTAATAATTTCTTTAATATCTCTGAATATCTTCCCATTTTCCCAAACCCTTAAATTTACTCGCCTTTCAGCTATCTTTCTGTGGGCTTCTGCTCTTTAATTCATTCCTGTTGCTCTGGTGCTCGTATTCGTTTTGGGGTCTCTTTGGTATTTCCACAGAAAATTGTACAATAAATTTTCACAGCTTCGCAAATGCGACTCTGTGTGCCATAAACAAGCCTCCTTCTACCTTGCGCCCAGTTTGCCGTCCCAGCGGCCACTGTTTCTTGCATTTCCGTTGCATGTTTCTATATCCGGGCCACAAATAAGCGACAAGGCAGCAGGCACACACCAACAAAGGACTCGCCAGGTTCAGGATAATAGTTGAAACGCACGGAATCTGGGCTAAAGCAATAGTAGTGTAGTAGTGGCAACTATAGGCGACACCAAAATGGGTATATTATTGGGGCGGATAAAGCTTCAGGCTTTAGGCTATATACAAAAAGGAAGGTTCTTATAAATATTCTCCGCTCGGCTTAATTTGGGTTAGCATTAAAAACTTAAGAGGAGAAAAAACCAAGTGAAGATTAAAGTTCTTAATAATAGTATTGTCTCCTATGTATTATAATTCACAACAAAAGATTGAGCCCAATATGAATATACTATCAAATATCACGTATACGCAATGTGGGTCATCCAGAAGAGCTGCTCTATCTTAGATACTGTATCTGCAATTGTTTCTATCCGGCATCCGTGGCCACTGACGAAACCAATTTCCATTCGGTTTTGCAATATATTCTCATAAGCAAAAACCTAACTGCAATTTACATTTGTATGGCAGCTGGAGCGCAGAGGGGCCTTGAGTGTATGTGTGGGAGTGGCAGAAGGATGTGGAAATACCCCATGCACCGTTATGGGCGCCATTTTGTATTCGCTTACCGTTTTGGGAACTCAACGGACTCGCATTGCAATTTCCGCTGAGCCGCGGCATATAAATAAACATTTATTTCGTGCACTTCCCGCACACACGCGGCGTGGCAGCAGCCATGTTGCTTAGTTTTTCAGTTTGCAGTTACAGCTACAGTTACCGTTAGTTTAATTAATCTTAATTCACGACTGAAACAGACGATGTGCCGCCGCCGCCGAAGCTGCCTCCCCATATCCCGCTTTTCCACTCCTTCACTTCGCATGCAAGATTTTATTTATGGCGGAAAAAGAGCCACAACTAACAAAAATAACAAAAAATCTGCCGCCGCAGCCATTTTTATATGCTTTTAGCGAGTGTTTTCTGTTTGTTTTTTATTCACTATTTGTTCATTTTATTTTCGTATTTGTTGTTGGTTTGTTGAATTTGAACCAAGCACTTCAAAAGCAGCGTTAGATTGCATAAAAGCAAGGCGGAAGTGGCAACAGCAAGCGAAGGAGAGCGCGAAGGGAGGATGTGTCCCACTCAGAGGGAATGGAAATGCGAAAGGTGGGGGCTTCTAATAAATTTGAAAATAAAATGCATTTTTGTTTGCACGCATCAACAAAACACGGCAAACAATATTTAAAACAAAAATTGAGTCTACTGTATGAGCTGCCCCTCTTCACCCCTGCTGTGTGCATATTTTGTGAGTCACTCAATGCACATTCGACTTTTCTGTTTATTTGGCAAATGCCATAAATCTGTTTTCTAACAATAAGCGCGGGGTGGAGGTTAGAGCGATGGATCACAGGACTCCTCCATGCGAGCCATAATAATTCAATATTTCAATTTGTGTGTGTTTTTTATTTTGTGTTTGGTTTTTGCACATTTATTTGCTCTTTGCACGGCATTCAAATGTCTGCTGTGTGCGGCAGCAGCCTTTCAGCTCTGATTTCGATTTTGAATTTCAATTTTACCTTTGCCTCATTTTTGCCGTACTTTTTGCCGGAGTAAATAAATCGAATAACCGGGCGGAATATTTTAAATGCGATGTTCTGAAATCGCGAAAAATATGCAGTCATATATTTGCCCAGATATTGATACCATTTCAATCTAAATGGTATTTTATTAGCTTACACGGGGTGGGGAAAATACACTTAATATTGCGTGCGAACAAAAGTGTGAATTCGATTTTAAATATTTGAATCTAGCTTTTGGTGGCATATTTCCCAACATATTTCCGTAAAATTATGTCTCATTCAGCAAAGAATAAATTAAAAGGGGACAGATGCCAGGTTATCAATAAAACTCTAAATTAAACAAAGCTTTTTGTATTATGT
This sequence comes from Drosophila ogumai, assembly GCA_018904815.1. Lineage (NCBI taxonomy): Eukaryota > Metazoa > Arthropoda > Insecta > Diptera > Drosophilidae > Drosophila > Drosophila ogumai. The sequence continues at coordinate 46,565 of JAEIIJ010017049.1, read as the reverse complement.
TGTGTAACCTTTTTTATATTTATGGGTTAAAAATAATTATTTTTAAAAAATCTCCTAGCTATTCTATCTTATTTTTCCTACCCACCGAAATTAATCTCTAATTTGGCTCAAATTAATTTCAATCCAAGTGCAATTCACTTTATGTGTTCAATCTCCTGATCCGTGACGACCGATTGGTTTTAGTCAGACCTGCGTTTCATGCCTGCCAATAACTAGGGGAAGGTGGCCATCAACCTTTGCGTGAGCTGTCAAAGTGACAACTGAATTGCAGTCCCTGGGAGAGGCAGCCAAGCCAAACCAAACACAGCAAAAATTGGGAAAACTTTAACAAATGTCGACAGTTGCCCTGTCAGAGGGGAGAGGAGAAGTGCGCCGCAGCCAGACGATTGTTTCCCACATGATAATATATTTCTTGTGGCATATGAATTTTCATGCATTTTGAGGCCAGAACTTTCCCGATCCTTGGGCTTTGCGCACGATCCCAGGAGTATTTTGGCACGGAGCAAGCATTTTTTCACTCGAGCTGTCACTCCTGAAATTACGGCAAACGAGGGGGGGCTGTCGTGTGTGTGTGCGTGGGTGCAATTGGAGTGTGGGCTCCTTGGTTCATTCATTTTTAGCCAGCTCCTGCTTTTGTTGCTGGGCTTTCGCTTTTGACAGCTAAATGCAGCCGCAGAGACCGAGGCACGAGAAGGAGTTGCCAGTCAGTTGTCAAATGTTTCTGCACTCGCAACATGTGCCCCCTAAGCCCCGTCCACCCCCTCATTGCTTTTAGGAAAACGTTTTTTACCAAATTGTTGGCCAAAATGCCGCACAGACATTGAGAACGGGAGCATCCAGCACCAAGAATGACGCTAATGGAAGGCTCTGTCATTTGTCCAAAGGGAAGAGTGGCCAAAAGGGGAAAATACATGTAAGAGTCATGTCATATGCGTTTAATATAAGCTCTTTTTTCGTATATGTATGTGTGAGAGTGTGTTAATTGAAGCCATTCTGTGGTCCCTTGCTTTTTCTCCTTTTTACAACATTTTTGTCCTATTTTGACACCTGTCGTTGCTGGCCAAGAACTTTATTTACTCCATTTGCCCTACTAGACAGCGAATTTGCCATTGTCAAGTGACAGATTACACACGTAAAAAGAGCCAACAATTGGAAAGTTTAATTTAAAATAATGGAGTTTTTAATTAGATTTATCTATATGAAATATAAGATATAGAATAGAATCGTGATAAGCTGAATTAAATTGTAATTAGCTTAGACTTGACTTATCAATTTAATTGAATACTTTAAAGTTCATACTTAAATCGAGTTTCCTTAATAATCTGCTGTAATCTAGTGTGTAAACACACCCAAAAATAGTTTAAGCCATATTACACACTCGTGTTGCGTACTAATCCGTTGCTTTAGAACCCAACTAATATCTCAGCTTTTGCATAGATGGCATGCTAATGAACTATATCCAGCTCCAGCAGCAATTTATTCCTGCCCTGCAGACCCATATGCAAGGTTTTCCCATGTGCCATCGCCGTCGATTTTCCCCGGGAGCTGCCTCCACTGCATTTTCACTTAGCTGCTTTGCATATGCTTCACCTTCCGCCCGGAATAATCCCCTCCTCGAAAGGGATGTGTAATAACTTGTGGCAATGGCAGCTGACTATTATCCTGCGAGGGACGACAGGGCGCGGCAGGGCAGGAGGGCGGCAGCAGCGACGTGATCAGATTAGTTATTTTATTAGAAGCCCTAAAACACATTTTCCACATTTTTATCTCGAACAGAGAAAATTGAAATAAGTTTTATTTATATGGCGTATTCAATAAGGCCAGGGGCTCCCAATCATAAAAACTGATGGCCACACGTGGGTGTGTGCTCTTCTCCAGAATGACTGAGTGAATATCAATGCGAGTTCATACCCTGCTGCTTTGGGTTCCCAGCTCGCTGCAAGTTGCATTTCCAGGGCTTTTGGCCAACTCCAATCACGTGAATAAAGGCAGCCACAGCAGCAGCAGCCGCAGCAGCAGTGGCAGTAGCACCAGAATCAGCTAACTGCAAATGTTCAATACAATTTGATTATGAGGGGGGCTTGGGGATGGGGAGCGAGTGCCAGGCAACTGCACTTGATCGAGTGCCATGCCATGGCATTTGAGTGGCTTTCGAACAGCCAAGCCAAGTCAGTGAAAATTGCATAAATGCATGGCACTTTTCCACGATTTCATTGGCAACTCTGTTAACCCTGCCACACGCAATCACCAGGCCCCCGCCCCTCGCCACTCTCGGCCCTCTGGCTGTCTGCTTTCAATATTCAAAACAGTTGGTCCCATATGCAAATGTTTGGCAAATGCCAAACTTCGGGGGAAGGAGCTGTCCGCTGCTGGCCCGAAAAACGAAAGAGGCACACTACAAAAAAACTTGATTCAGTTTTGCGAAACCTGTATAATTAAAATGGGTTTTTAGTGGATAATATAATTGAGAATATTAACCAAATATTCTTAGTAAACTATAATACTTTAGAAGGTACACATAGAGTATACAAACAACAATTAAAGCAACTTACAATCGATGTATAGTTTTTAATTTAAATATATTTTTAAATCTTTTCTCCAGGTAATTCAAAATGTTCAGTGCAGGCTGTATTGCAGAGGAAGCTGGAAAAAATCAACGACAGCAGGACAGGATAAGCAATGGCTGGATCCTGCCGGAGACACCCTGAAAACAAATGCACACAAATGACCCATGTGCCGCAGAACCCGAACCTGGTCCACTGCCCTTGGGGCTGGAAATTGATGGTAATGACGGGATGAGAGGATGAGCGCAGAATACTCCCTGTTCGACGGGCAATCAGACAACAATTGTTAATAATAAATGCATAATTTCCAATTGAATTTGGAATGTTTTTGTTTTGCATTTCGGTGCAAGAGAGAATTGATTAACGAGTCGATTGAGACAGGAAGCCAAAAGGAAGGAGCATCAGACGTTGCGATATGTGATGAGAGTAAGTGTATTCGAATGTTTAAATTTATTTAAAGTAGAAAATTGTAAAAAAAATATATTTGTTTAAGCTTTAGTGTGAAGATTTTCATTTACATTTTGGGCAGACCCTCTTCTTAATCTCTTGCTTTAATATTATTTAATTTTAATTGCATGGCTTACTTGTTTGTATTAATTAAAGCCATTTATGTTCATGTTTATATCAGCATAATTCGAATGCCTTTTATGGGTGCTTTTCCTTATCTTTCACCTCCATTGTATCCAGTTGATTAGCATGCTCCTTTAAGGTCCTTACAGACCTCCCTCAAAGGACCCTTCACCTGCCCCCGGCCAGATGGCACCTTGGAAATTCCTTAACCCCATATCGCCCACTAACAAAAGCCAGCGGCAGTCACTAACATTTAAATTCGATTTAGCCAAGCGTAAACTAATCATAAATGTGGCATAAGCATACGAAATATCCGTCGCTCTAGGGCAACAGTATTTTTATTGTTTTCGATTAAAAAGTCATAAAAATTAGTGGCACCGGGAAACATATGTAAAACGGACAATTTACTTAATTAGATGGCAGCGTGGTCCCTGCTCAGAGTTGAAAAATAAGAGGCGTTTTCTGGTGCGCTACTTTTCCAGGGCAGCTGCTTGGCTCAGACGGGTTCTACCCAAAAATTAGGAACTACCAAAAAAGTGAAGGCAACCTAACCCACCTGCCGGAACTTTAGCCAAAAAAAAAATTTAAAAAAAAAAGAACGAAAACCCGATCGTCACAGGGGGAAACCAAAGCAAAACTGTACCGACCACGCCCACAACGGCCCGCAATTACTGCGTTAGTGTTGCTCATTAAAGTTGATGTCTTAATTCGGAGAGTTTTACATGCAGCAGCCAGGACACACGAACCGAACCACAGGCACCCTGTAATTAGGCGCCGCGCCAACAGCCACCAGCAGTCAGCAGTCGGCAGTCGGCAGCCAAAAACCAAACACAGACCCCGACCCAGACCCAAATCCAAACGCAACGAAACCGAAAACAAAACGAATGAAATGAAATTGTTAACAAATGAATTTTACCACGAAATTGGCCCCAGGGCCAGCGATGTGCATGAGGATGAGCAAGGACCAGTTAACTGGAAAGACAAATAACAAGGGCAGCCGCGCTTTAGTTTATGGAATTTTTATACACTATTTAAATAAAGTAAAAATGTTAGTTTTCATTTTTGAAAAGTAAAAAATACTCTTATTTTGAGACTAGTTTTGGGGGATTGAAATAAATTGTTTGTATTTTATTTTATTTTTTTTATTTTTTTATGATTTGAAACGAAGCTCTTCTTTAGTTCAATACAATAAAGAGCACCTTCATCTTCTCAGATACGAAACCCTCTATATGCCCATTATCCCCTTTTAAAGGGCATCACAAGAGGAAAGTCTTGCATTGCCTTTTGATTACGCGCTTGGCAATTAGGCAGAGTCTGCCGAGGATCCGGTCCTCCGAGGGCCCCTTCGCCATATGATGAAGTTGTCAGTGGCCGGAGCTACCGTTTCATGTGTGGAACTGGTCTGCTGTTGATTTAGCCATAATCATTCTTGTTGCCGCTTGTGGCCGCGAGCTGCCGACTGCAGGATTGCTGCAGAATTGCGAATAATTTCGCTTTATGGTGCGACTTGAATGGCCAATCGATTTGGGCCCAAAGGGCTGCAGATGAGAAATGTTAATGCGGTTGAGGAGGGGCTTTAACTGGATTTCGTGGCCAATTGAATGAATGGCTTAATCAGAGAGCGCGGCAGCTCAAGCTTAAAGATTGTAAAGCGATTGGGCTCACGGAAAAATCAAGAGAGCTTGTATTTTATTTGGTTCGTCAGGTTCCCCTTTGTCAGCCACAATGCAAAATCTGCCACCGCATCTGCCAAAGGCAGGACCTCACATCCTGCATTCGATTCGCCATGGAGAAGGAGCTGGCTTTGTCCTGGGCCAGGTAGTCGCATCTTCCGCTCGCCTTGGGTCCTTTTATTACAACATTTTTATCAATGGCCTGGACACAGCCTTTGGAGAAGGATGCTGCTGATGCCAAGCTTTAGTTCCGCTGCTTTGATTTCTCTGCTTCCTCCGGGATCGAACATCTTTATCTCATCCCGTGTGCGATGTGTTCAGCTGGGTGTATATGTGTGTGGGTTCCTGCAGCTGTGCTGTTTGTTTTCATGCTTCCAAGGACTCCCCCAGGACACGCTACTAATCACAAGTCGTTGGCTGTTGTCACTTCCTAATGAGAGAGTGCAACACAACACCCAAAAAAACATGACGACACTGAAAAAAAAAAACACATTTCCGAATAAATATAAGCAACGGATTTTTTTTTTGCTTTCAATAAAACCCAATGTGATCTTTAAAACGTTGGATTTTTATAATTTTCCAAGTAAAATCTTAGTTCCAACTTTTTTCTCAGTGCAGTCGCGGAAAAACTGCCGGAATCCAGGCCCAGGCTGCAGTGCCACATGTGTGGGTCCTTCCGCGTGGCGTCATCAAGTGTGTTTGTGTCTGTGCGCCGAGCCTGTTGCCCGACACTTGATTTCCCAGGCCATCTAATTTTATGCCTTCGCAGTGTCAACTGTCAACTACGTGGCAACAGTTTCGTCGCGCTGCAAGGTCGTCCTCTGCAGCGAAATTGGATGCCTCCCAAAGTCTCTGTGTTTATATTTAAATGTGCCAGCAGGCCCGAATCGGATAGGGCGCATCCTGTCCGTGTCCCATCTACTTGGGTCCCGATTCCATCGCCTCATCAGCGGCTCATTAGGGTCCCTATGCGGACGGACAGTCGTCATCACACGCTCGTTATGCGATTCGAGATCCTTTCACTTGAAAATGCTCGTACTCGAGCCAGTTCTCATAAATTTCTTGGTGACAAGAGCAAACTAGTGAGTAAATATTACTCAAAGCATTGAAAATGGATTTTCACAGTGTTAATTATTCCACTTCAAGATGTTGGGACAAAGGTTCGGTGTCGAATTTTAACTTAGCGAAAGGATTTTGAAATACGAGTCGTTAATTTAAATTTTGTAATGGAAAAATTAAATGAAGAAGTTTTAATAAATAGATATATCCAAATATATTGCATAATATTCACCTCAAGTCCCAGAATCTTACAACCTTCATCTAATATCTTTCTTTGATAAAATCTTGTCACTTATTAGATCACATTACGTTAGGGAAATAATCTTTAACTTATCCTTCCAACCAAAGCAGTTCCCCCCTTGGCCAAGGACATTCAAAATATGTTCCTCCCCCTGTGATATAGAAATAATTCACTTTTAAAGTCCTTTTCCGGCCGTACCCATCGATTCTGGTATCACACATGGCATAATACTCGTACATGGGAGCTGTAACAAGATTGCCTTATCATGATGACCAGCGACTGGGGTTGAATTTTGGGACCCCCGGCAGAGGGGAGACCTTCTGGGGTTAAGCTCTCTCGGCTGTTGCACGTTGTTTTTTATGTTTTTAATGGCAAATGTAACATTATTTATAACTCAGCGGCGCAGGGATAATGCCATATTAAATGTCAACTGCACTAGAATAAGACTTCGGGGACCCTCACACTCGAGGACACAAATCCCAAACATGAAAAATCTATTGCCCGGCCACAATTCTTTCTTCTGCCGGATGGTCCTGGAGTTGGAACACAGGGAATGGGGGTAAATCCTTAAGATGTCCTGGCGGCAAAGTAAATCCGGCAAGGTTACCTTTTCCAAGAGGGTTGACCTCGGACCGCAGTCCTTTGTTTTTACGCGCCACTGAAGACATCGAAAGGGAGACGTCGCATATGACAGGCCCGAGCCCCGAGTCCTGAGTCTAAGAGCCAGCGTCCTGCGCTCTCATTTTCAATTCCGCTCACATGGCCACATCTGTCCCCTCCTGCCCTGAATCTCCTGGTTTCTGGCTTTTTTTCGGCTGCTCCCACTTCCTTCGGCCTGTCCATCCTCCATTGATTTATGCGCCAGCAATGCGCTCGTGTAACTCTGCCTGGCCTGTCGTGTCCTTTTGGCCATTGTCCACTCGGCTCCTTGCGCCCCGCCGGCTACTTTGTTTCACTTTGGCCACATTTGCGGCTCCGTTTTGTGCATGCCCAGCATGTCCGATAATGACCACAGAGAAATTTCATTGTCCATTCGAAATTCGTTTTGTAATTAATTTAATATATCCACAGGATATTCTCTATATGACATGTCTATGTACATTTCCTTTGTAGATCGCCATTGAGGCCATCAAGATTTCAACACGTAATTGAAGCTTAATCAAATTTTCGGCAATGCTTCTGAAAGGGTCAATTAGTTCGACGGGGCAGGAATAGCATTACTAATGATATAAGTTTATTTTAAACATTTTTAAAAGGTTTATTTTTTTGTTTAAATATTTTAAGAAAAATTTTTACATGAATTCATTGTAATTGTTAAGGAATAAAATAGAAGGCACATTGATTTTGAGCTAATAAAAATGTTTTCTTAAAATTAAAATCTTATTCATGATTATTGTATTCTTTTCTGGAAGTATCTTTATTCTGTTTACCATATCTTAAATATATATTTTGTTACATTTCCTATTTTTGGCTCATCAAAATCCTAACTGCTTTATTATTTCCATCATCGGCCCAGTTGTAGTTCATTCGAGTGTTCATATTGGCTGGCTTCTCTAGGTCCAGGCACACTTGTCCAGAATAATGAGCAATGAGCTGGAGATGCCGAGGGAGCGGAGGAGTTCGATCCCTCAACGCTTCGGTTGCACAGCCGGCGGCGGTCTTTTGTCTAATTCTATCAATTTAATTAGTTTCTTGCGCTCCAATTGCTGGCCAGTCCGGGCCCGTTTCCGCAGCTGTATCTTGGTATCTGTAGCTGAGTTGCTGCTTCCAAGGAAATTTGCACAAAACAGTTTGCGGTCGAATCACGTACCAAATGAGCACCAGGAGCGGCGAAAGGAGCAGAAGGAGGCCTCCAGGGACGGGGAATAATGGCCTGGTTGTTGGGGGAGTGGCAGCTCCTTGTTCACACCTCCTGCCATCGATCATAAGGGCGGACTTTCGACTTTCGAGTCTCCGATTATGGTTTAAAGTGAAAGGAGCCGTTTGACTCATTGGCTTCTGCTCAATCATGGCCCATCAATCAGCCGAAACCGAGGCTGACTTTTCATTTGTGCTGTCAACTCCTTCTTTTTATGGTTTTGGTTTCTCCTTGTCCCCCTTTGCTTTGCGGTTCCCGCTGCTCCGTTGGCATCTCCTCCGTTTTCAACAGGACTGCCGAAGCAGCTGATATCCTGTGCCGGACCCGCCCTTTGTTGCATTGTTGCATTGTGAGGTGTGAAATGTGCTCGGCACTCGGGCATATCCTGTTGACAGGAGCGCATCCGACTGCCTGCTGGCCTCAGGTCCTTTCTTCTTATCGCTGCCCCCTCCTCGGGGCGGCTTTTTGTCTAACATGTGTCCTACAAATGTTTCCCCGAAGGAGACGACAGCCTCATCGACATCCTTATCCCCGTCACTGCTGCTCCTCTTTCATTTTTAATTTATGTTCCCATCCTTGGTCCCTCTCTCTCGGCCTCATCCTTCTCGCTTTGTTCATCGACCGTCTAATAACTCAATTAAATGTTCTGCTCGGCTATCAATGTGTAATCTCGAAGAAAATGTTTGCCGTACCTTTAATTCAATATCCTGTTCGTGGATAGAAAAAAACGACAAACCGCAGGCAGGATGCGCCAGGATACACGGCACACGGCAATCGCCGGACCGCGATTCCTGCCGTAGGAAGCAGAAATCATTACAGCAATGACAGGAATATCAATTTACCCACGGGACCACGGCGAATCCAAACGAATCGAATCCAACCAGAACGGAACAAGATGCGAATTGCCCCGGGGAGGGGACCGCTTTTTCCATGCCACGCTTAATTATGTCTTGGAATAAGAATATATCGCGAATTCCCTTGAAAGAGGACGGATATAAGTCAGAGATGCCAAGAAATTTGAAATTGTGATCGGTAGCGACATTAATGAGATAAATATGTGTCAATGCGTCATAAAATTACATGATATTGATACAAATTATATTTTCTATAATTATTTTATTTAAGTTAAGTAAAGCAATATACATGCTGGATTCTAATTTAATAAATTTAGATCGTTTAGATAGGTTTCCTGCTCCTTTTAAAGCTTGCAAATATTTTTTTAAAATTAAGACATCAAAAATATAGATAGAAACATCGACTACAAGTCACAGCTATCACACGGATCACAGTGACATTGATAAAATCGTCAAAGTGGCATCTTCAGGACCTGCGAGACATGTCAGGCGATGACTCATTGCCGGAAGCAAGGAAAACGGCAGGAAAATTTGCCGGCTCATTGTTAATACACTCAAGAAATCGAGGAGATTGCAAGAAGCTAAGCAGGGAGTGGGAGGAGGTGGGCCCGGGCAAGTGCAAATCGAATAAACACCGCAGGAAATCAAGATGAAGAATTCTAAAGAAAATGTAAGAGCATAATTGCAAGGAGAAGGTAAGGGGGATTAGGCGGAAGAACCTGAGCTCGGATCAGGTATACGTATATAGCCGGTTCAGAGGCGTTCTTTGGCCTAATTAGAGGATCTGCGGGAGTAGATCCCTCTTCTGAGCCAAAGCCTACTTAAGTGCCAGCTTGAGTCCGATAATTGTGGGCTAAGATCCGGGGACCATGACCAAGAACCAGACCAAAACCAATCAGCCACTTCATTTGCATTTAAAGCAGCCGATTCTGAATGCGTTTCGGGAAATCTGAAAGCGGCTTAGCAGAGGTTTGGTGGGCGTAGGTCGGAGCTCCTTATGGAATTATCGATATTATTAGGGGCATAATTGAGCTATTTATAAGAGCAGCCAGGGGCCAGCGACCAGATGATGTAACCCGAACGAAGTTCCACAAAACGAGCTGTGAAACCGTAGGTGTCGGCTGGGAAAATGGAACCTGTGAAGGCAACTCCCGCTGAACACCTGCGCATTCATTTTCAGTTCAGATGGAATCGGGTTCGTTCTTAATTAAAAGCTGCCCTCCAACACACACACGGACTCAGTGGGATGCCTCCACAGCATCAGATCCAGTTGCAGCTACGTCTCCCACTCGGGGGCCAAACAAAGGGCCGTGGAAATGTATCGCGCCGGGAAGCAAACAACGGCAGTCAAAAGAACGCATCTGGCTACCCGACAAAATTAGGTGCTGAGATTTCAAATTGAGTCTGGCCTCAGGCTGCTGATTAGCCGCTGATAAGTTACAGCAATCAATGCAAGGGAGCTGGGAATATGTTAATTTCGGATACCTTTTTTAGAAGTCTCGCCCCGATCAAATCCCGTGTCCAAGCCGAAATATGTGGGCTCCAAATGTGACACTATTGTCTGGCAGCTGTTCTTATCTTAACTCCTTTTCACATCTCACTCGACCAGTTTGAAACGTCTTAATCATGAGAGTTTTTCCTCATTGCTATTCCCCTCTTCCAACAAATTTCGACTCAACCAAATTGGTTTCTCGGTTTACCACATCACCTGGCCAAAATGAAGTTGTCAATGGTATCGGTCTTTGGAATTGATTATAATATTATGCTGAAAATTAAAAAGAGACACTTCATTAAGATCGTGTTAATGCTGATTTGGTTTGTGTTTTCTTATAAAAAGTGTGAAAGTTGCAAAGGGTTGGCAGGGAAAAATAAGATTCGATTGAAAAGGTGAAGAAAGTCGCATAACATTTGAATAAAACACTATTTATGGTAAAGAAAAAGTGAAAGACTGAACTGACAACACCAAAATTGTTTATTTACTTGAGACTTTGTTTCCGTGTCTGTTAGGTAATAAAGAATTAATTATTTGTCTATTTCTTAAAAGTTAAATAAACTTGAATATAAAGTTATAAATTCAATTCTTTTTACAAATAAAAAGAGGATATATTCCACTTTTGTGGCATTACAAATATCATTTCCCACACCTTTTGATTTTTATTTGCCGTGGCTTCCTTACTTCTCCTGTTCACTCTCTCAAACTCAAAGAAATAACATTATTCTATTCAATGCTAAAACATTATGTCAATTTCAATTTGTGATGCTCCGTTCCCTCCCAGCATCCCTACGAAACCCTATCGCGTCACCATTATTGCCAATATTGCATTCTTGGCTGACAATCGAGTCTAAACAGCGTTAAGCCGCTACTAAGTGTCATGTTGAACACATGTACATCAAATTCAATCAAATCAAAAATGAAAAACTTCCCTCGCTTTCGGGCAGAGTGAGAGAGCTGCTGGAAGGCCTCCGTTTTCGGAGCTATTTTATGTGTCCTGTCATTTGTCTGTCAATCAACTGTCGCATATATTTTGCAATAAGGGTTAATTTACGCTCATAATCCTCGAGGCCTGGAGGACGATTGCAGCAAATTTTGTCACACACACAGACACACACATTCTGGGGGAGAAATATGTCCTGGAGCCAGGCTCTTCTCTATTGATTTTTAATGCTGATTGACAATCGCCGCGAATGTGTTGCCACGGGTGCTGCTGGCATGGCCCAACTTGCAGCTTGCAGCGGCAACTTGCTGGATATTTGCATAATTTTTCTACCATTACGAGAGAGCCTCAAATCGCTTTCCCCGTTTGAGCTCATTTAATTGCCGCATAATTGTCCGGGCCTCCATTATGATGATGAGCGAGGTGGAAGTGGGCGGAGCCCGTGCGGCGTCGTGTTTCATTAACGGAGGCACAAAAACTGAAACCCAAATAGCCACGTTGGTCGACGACCGCATCAATTAGATGAGGTAACAGCGCTGCAAAAATATTGGCATGTGTGTAGTGCGGTAAATGTGCCGGATAATGGCGTCCATTGTCCTTCAGCCGCATCCCAAAAAGCTAATCATCCCGCCAAGAGCGCATTCCCACTCATAATTGTTGCCCATAATTATTGCCATGGCACGCGGGACGGAGCTCGGGTCCGGTTCTGGTCCCGGACTTCATCCGTCCAGGACGACGCAGGGGTGTTGCCTGGCTTATTCACACGTAATAGTTGCGTCCTTATTTTGTTCCGTTTTGCGCAGAAACCGACTATTGTTGTTGCAATAATTTAAGGATTATATTCATAAGCCCTGAGCACAGCATTTATCTAAGGGACGTCAGCAGGCGGTGGCTGTCCGGGTTAATGCATACCCTTCCATATCTGGTAAGGGGATTTTGGCAAATCAAGACGACTTTAGAAGTTCCCTACAGCTTCAAAATATATTTAATTTCATAAAAAATAATTTAAATATTTGGAGATTGATATATATTTATTTTAATATAACGAATTTAATTTTAATTTATTTATATGTTCTTTTTAAGGCAGAGTCTTTGTATGTTTGTTGTCACTTATCCAACTAGTAGTCAGGATATTTCCATCGACCATTAATCCTCACATCTTCCGGTGTAGGGCAGCGTGCAAGGAAAATGTTAACCGCAAAATTAATGAGCACAAACTAAATCAAACGAAGCACGAAGTGCGCCGCTGGCTGTCGCTCGGTTCGCTGAATTCGCCGCCCAACGGTGGTGGGTTGACCACTGTGCAGCTATAGCTCCTCGCGATGCCATGGGTGGCGGTAGAAGGGGTGGGAGATTGCATTCGGGGAAGATAATGCAAACATACGCTTGTTTGCACAGCGAGCCGAGAGCAGAGCGAACGATTTGATGCTAATCGCCAGAGACAATTTAATCTCTAATCAAAATTCAAAATTCGCAAATTTCCGAATCAGGCCGGAGAGAGTGGCAGTGGGAGGGAGCGTGGGTGGTGTGGGGAGTGTGAGAGCGACATTAGTGAGTGCAATCATCGGCTGTCCGGAGGGGTAACTTGCTGCATTAACCGAAGGCTATTAAGCAACAGAACACGCAATTGTTTGCTTTGTTTGCCGAGCCGAAGAACGCATTCAAAAACTTATCAAGTTGCACTGAACAAAATTAATTTGGGAATACATAACAAAAATAATATAAATATACACTTCAATTGGTTTGGAGATATATATTATATTATCTTTAACTCTACAATTTAAATAAAATAGGTATATTTTATTAAACTGTAAAAGCATCTCAAAATTTTTATATCAGTGCACCCACCCTATTTTTTGGGACTCCCCCCTGAGGGCAGACTATGCGTGTTTGTTATTGTTTGCCCTGCCAATGCATGCGTTTATTGGAAATCGGAAAAATATTATTTTGTTTACATTACCAAAGGATTTTCACACGTTCCAGTGAATCGACCACCGTCGACCAAAATATTTAATTATTGATTTATAGCGCTGGATAACCAGCTAACGGCCCATCTAACCCCTTGGTCCCCGAGCCCATTAAAGGGCGCTGCGTTAGCCAGAAAACTAAATACGAAAAAAAAAGAAATCCAGAGATTCGTAGAGATCTTCACAGGAGAAATAACAAGCAGGTTGCCCGAGCCTGGATCGGCACCTCGCTTTGAAGTCGCTGGTGGCACATGCAGCCCGAGATGTCTGCCGGTCTCCTCCTTTATTACCATTTCTTGTTTGATTATGGCAAACGGATAAATGCAGCCAGCGGCACAGGGCGTAGGACAAACAGAACCCACGAAATTTGGATGCTGCAGTTGTTGATTCACATTCACAGATTGTAAAACTGCATTGGCCACACTTCCCAGTCCCAGTCCCAATCCCTCGCGACTCTCGACTCGCCAAGACAAACAAACAAAGATCGAAAATTTCGAAACTCAACTCGCACAGAGTCTCTGGAAAATCCGTTGCACCTTTTCCTGAAACGACGCGCGACGTTGGGCAAACAATACAAGGAATTGCCGATTCCTGGTTCCCAAAATGCAGGAGAGCAAATACGACGGAGTCGGACCCCAGCGGTCCCCTGGAAGTCGATTGTGTAATCGACATTAAGCCGACGTAGCCTGGCTTAGGCTTGTCCAAGAAATTAGCATGCCGGCCCAATGAACACGACTGTGGCATCAGGGAAATCAGGATGTTTTGGCGACTTTTGAATGGAAAACTATAGAAGCGGCACACGAACAGCTTGCGCTATAGGAAAGTGTCACAAAGAATATAGAAAATATGGTCAATATCTCTAAAATATTGCTTTACATAAACAAACCTATCTTAGGCTATCGTTCTTTTCCAGACAAACCATATTTCAAAGACAAAAATAATTGCTATAAAGTAACATACATAATTTGAAAATATAAATCCACTCCCTTTAAAAATACCTTTAGAAAAATGGTTTAATATTTTTAAATCAAAATAAATGTGTTCTATTCACTTTCCTTTCACACCTTCCAGCCCTATAATGGAATCCTTTCAAAACTTTTCTATGGCTCACATTTCTTTTCAAATGTTAATTCAACGGACTCTATTAAAGTCAGCTTAGAGCAATCCAAAGGCGGAAAAATCACCACCGGCAAACAGTTTGAATTGAGGAAAACCTAGGAGGAAATATCAAAATAATAAACCGAGAGCAGACGTCTTTGGTGGACTGAGAAGCACAATGATGTGGCTGATAATGAAGAAGTTGGGAACTCAAAGGAAGCTGCCACTCAAAGGCGTCGATTCGAAGGGAGAAAGATGTTGTCACCGGACTTATCCTGCGGAACAGAAGATTCCGTGTGAGTGTGCGACGAATAAAAGTCTCACTTTGATTCACAGTTGAATTCACGGGGCCAAAACGTGTCCGCAACAAATGAGCAGCCGCAGATCCCATAAAAAATCGCCTGAGAATGCGCGTACCTCGGAAATCGGTGGCTGAACAAAAGGGAAATCTTTGCGGAAAACGTTCGGCATCATAATTCGATTGTCCACTCAAACGAAATCGAATGCACAAATCAGAAATCACATCGAGGGGAAGTGGGACAAGGCCGAGGGTGAGCAGTTTACAGAAGGGAGCCGCTGCAGTTCCCAAGCAATAATAACAATAATTGTTGTGTTGCTGCCTCGATAAGCATATGGCCACAGGAGGAAGTGCGAGGACTCCCCCTAATGGACTGCCAGGATCTCCACTCAAGTGTTAAGTGTCAGATGCAGGATAAAAGCGTGCAGCGTGCTGCGTGCAGCATTCAGCGTACAGCGTACAACGTGCATCCTTACACCCGAGCAGCGGCAGGATATTTGTGTGCTTGGCCTGGCCTGGGCGATTGCCAAACACATCACGGCCAGCAATCGCACTCTTAATGCATACTTCAAGGCAACTCGGGGCGTTGGCATCACGATAAGGACCTTTAACAAATGACAGCTCGAAAATCAGAGTCCGTAATTTTGTTAGCCCGTGCGGGTGTTTGCCTGTTTAGCCAGGACTTCTGCGACAGGCAGGCCGTTCGCTCGTCCCTTTCGACACACGATACCAAAGTCAAGTTCAATTTTTGCAATGCACTTTAAATGTTATCTGCAAGGACCCTGCCCGGTAGAGAACGGTGGGTGGGAGTCGGGGGAGGCTTAGGCAGTCCAGGGGACCATGTGCTCGACGATAAGGATTAACCACATATTTGGGTTTATCCCAGCCACAAGGGGAGTGAGTCGAGATATGAGAGAAGGAAAGCAAGCAACAGTGTGAGAAATTAAAGCTACTTAGAGGTCTTTAAAGTTCTTTAAAAACCCGTTTTATAAACATCAACATTACGAAATAAAATTCTAATGAAGTACGAAATTTATTTATGAAATAAATCCATAATACCGAACTTCTGATCTGAGGAGCAGAGATAAACATTTGGGCAGGCATAATATTTAATAAATGCAAATAACTTTTGAATTGCAGCGGGACCAGAGAAGGCAAAAACAATTTGTCAACATTTATTCTGGATGGCATAATTTCCAAGTTAACAATTTCATCCGAATCCGAGGGCAGCACTGGGGCCAAGGGGAATCCCGCCCCAACTCCACTATCTGGCCATCTCTGAGTGTGTCTGTGTGCCATCCGTTTGCCATTGTCATTTAGTTAAGAGTTTCCTTAATTGCAAACATGTCATCCGCCCCCGCCGCAGTCCGCAGAGGATGCAACAGTTGCCCCAGCAAAATGATTTGGAGCAGAAAATTGTGCAAACAGGGCGAGGACGAGGACGAGGATGAGGAGCATCTGGTCGAGCAACTGAGTGTGCATCCTTGGCCACAGCGTAAATAAATAAACGCATATTTAGAATAACATTCGTGAAAAGCTCCCTCGGGAAAGTCCAGCTGGGAACGGCGGCAGGGAAAGCAAAGTGAATTGCAATTGCGATTCGTGTTTTAGCAGCTTGCTGCCCTGAACGGATTTGATAAAAAGTTAATCACATAAAATGCACTTGGCTGACTTCTCCCCCCCATAAATCCGAGTCACAGTTCCCAGTTCCCAGTCACTGCTGCGGCAATGAGTACTCATAAATAATTGTCGGAAGCTCCTCCCAGATTAGCCGCCAGCAAGTTGTCACAGAAAGTTGGCTGGGTTGGTGTCAACTAATTGCCAGTAATTTGGTTTTGTGGCCCGACGACACTCTTCCCCGGCTTAAACGGGGATTTGGCGTGAGGTGGCAGTGTGTGGAAATTTGTAATTGTCAAATATTACATTAAAATATTGCGGGAGGTTGTATTATGCAATTAGTTGGCCAAAAGTTAGGCGGACAGATTTTACAAGCACCAGGAACTTTAGTTGATGGCCCAGTGACACAGTTTTTGGAATGATTAAGTGAGTAATTTTATCTGATGTATAATTAACACTCAGATTTATTAGTGTTCTTTGGGTGAGAACTAATTTTAATTTTATTTAAAATCCAACTTGTTGGAAAAGCACTTTCTAAGCCCTTCTGCTCTTTCACACTTGAATGAAATATAAAATTTGAAAGCACCTTTCTGACTTAATGTTATTGTTTTTCCCATTCAGACTGAGATTGATTAGTTAACCCGTAAGAAATTGGTTAGCCCAAGACTGAAGATCTACTTTCCATTGGGATAGAACAATCGCTGCCCATTAGGGACAATCTCCTCGCCACTTGTCCATTCAAAATCTTCTGGTTAACAGGTTCATTTTACAAGAATCCAATTTTCTCGCGGGTCTCCTTTCTGGATACGCTGCATTAGGTGCAATAAGCGCAGCCAAATAGCAACAACAAACAAATCTTTCACAAAGTGAACCATAAAATTGTACTCAAGTCGTTACCGATAGAGAAAAAGAGCGACTCTGAAGCTGGAGTTTTCGGCGGATCATTAGAAACCGACGGTCGGAGTCAGTTCTTCAGGTGTTTGGAAAAATATTAAGAAACGAAATTAGTGCAGGCAAGCATTTTACGTTTAATGATGCTGAAATTGTATTTCTTTTACGAGAAATAAAATTCCAACTCTTAACGGATTGTGGCGATGTGAAGGCCATTAAAATGTGAAAAGTCGTAAACTAAAAATTGGTAGTGGGCAGACAGTAGAAGGGACAAAGGTGGGAACGAGTGGATCGTGTGGTAATTAGTATTAAAATGCATTAAAAAGAAGTTGGGAGAAAAAACCCAAACAATTCGTTCTCCGCCGGCCAATGAGTAAAAGTCGTAAATAAAGCCATAAAAATGTAAACCGAATGCACCGACCGACTACCAAAATGAAACTGTGGAAACTTAATTAGTTTCAGTCGCTAACGGTGAACTTAGGGTTTCCTAAAAAAAAGACAGAAAAATGTGAAAAAACTGCAAGTTCCAAGCGATAAACTCCATGTGATAACAATTAATTTCTGGCTGCTCCACTAATTTATGAGTGCAGCCTGTTGACATCTCCGTTTTTGGACAGTTCGTAAAACCCGAGAGTCGTATTTAAAGCATTTTCGAGTGGCCATAAAGCGGGGACAATGCGGAAGCAGCTGCGTGGGCGATGGTGGCAGCCCTGGATGGGTCCCACGGAGTAGCTGAAAACACGAATTACAAGCTCGATTGATTCGCAATGTCGGGCCTGATCTCTGGATAATTATTTTCAACTTGCCATGGCCAAATGAGGAAATACAAATATCGCAGAATTGTGCTCGTCCTGGCAAACCCTACCTACCTCTCCCCGTTTTTGTCATCTATAATCCTGGATCGAGCCGCACTGTAGGTGCACCAGGGGATAATCCTGTCGGGCCACAATGCGCTGACGTTTGTGCCAGAGCTGTTGACATGCAATTTGTTGAGTGTTCAACCCCACGGCACATCCTAGGTCTTGGTCCTCGGTTCTCGGTCCTCAGTCCTAGGTCCCGAGTCCCAAGGGCCGTGGGATTGGCGAACAATTGACGTTTACCCAGACCAGGTGACAATGTGAGCCAAACTCGAGGCTGATGCGGATGCGAGTGCAGCGACTCGAGCTCGGCTTTGGATTTGGACTTAGCCCCAAGGCTTTGGCTTATTATTTGGGCATGTTTTCCCTCATTTCTTTCCAATTTGTTTTCCCATTCTCTAGTTTGTTTTTTGACAAATTGAATACGTGATGTATGCGGCCTGTTTGAGGTTTCTAAAAAGCATAAACAAAGAATTCTTAATCGAAAATATAGAAAACTCTTGACCCTCGCAGAAAGTCTCAGTGTTTGGGTTTGAGCAGATTGTGTTCAAGTGGTTTCAATACCTTTATATTGTAGCTTAGATATTTTACAACCATAGGTATAGTCTCACCATTTTGCACATCTCTGAGCTTCCCGGCATGGAGAGTTTATCTGCAGCTCTCCTTTTCCTTGGGCTACCCCACAACTATTTACGACTTCGTGTGGGATATTTATGAACTGTTAATTTGCTGCACACACACTGGCAGTAGCCACTGTAAATGGCCAGTGCAAAACTTAATTAATTGCAGCTAATGCGATTCCCGGCGAGGGAGTCGGGCAGACAAGCCGCAAAAGTGAGCTGGATGCTCTTGGAGCTGGAGATACCAGTAAGCTAGGAGCAGACGCGGGTCCGAGGACTGACAATTTAATAAATTATGAAAACTGCAGCATGTACAACAACACTCCCGGGGGAGTGGCTTAGCAGGAGAATTAAATAAAAGTATGTTTAATGTAATTTTTGAAGCAGCCTTGCAGAAGAATCAGCCGGAAGCTGAGAAAATTCTGTGGTGGAAATGGGAGCCTGCTGAGCTCGACTAATTGGGTCAGCTTAGAGGACGTTAAATTTCTTGCTGTTGCAAGCTGAGCTGCTCCAGGGTTAAGCAGTTGCTTAGTTAAGTGTACACTGCTACTTGGTCGAGGTGCAACTATTAAAACGATCCTACAATATTTTCTTTATTTATTTATAACTGAAGAAACTGAAGAAACTAACCTGACTTTCCAGCACACCGCCCACTCAAATCCAGCTGAAATCCACGGCTCACTTGTTCTGCCGTTCGTTTGGTGGAATCCGAGAGGTCCTGAGCTGCCAGCTGGCATAATCATTAGTGGCGGAGTGCCACGACTGAGCGGGCTCAGAGTCAAATCCCACCCACGCACACCGCCCGATCGAGGCCGGCGGAGTAAAACATTTCCATGAGCTGACGATTTGACAGGCAACTGGAAGACGGAGGACGGCGGACGCCGGATGGAGCAAGTCTTCGGCACTGCCACTTACCCAAGGAGGTAAATTATGCGTAGTCGATGCTGTTGTTGGTTTTAAATTTCAAATGGCTTCGTGTGCTTCTTTGCTCCGTTCATCGCCTTTCATTTTTCGCGGTGGAAACCCACTCGGCGGGGAAGTCCCCTCAAAGTACTGCTGGCACTCCAGAAAGCCACGCAACAGCGAATTGCATTCATTATACTCGTATTCCATCTCCATCTCCATCGGGTTCGGCGTATTTGCATTTTTCGTGAGCCAAAAATGGCTGGAAAATACTTGACTAATGTTTTTGGCACCGCCTTTGTTGGGGCCCCGCCCCAGCCCTGGCAAACAGATTTAATAGGATTTTAGTGCATCGGAGTGATTCCCCGACACCGCGCCATCGCCATCAATGATGAGATTTCGAGCGGGGGCTTTGGGGACTTTCGTGTGCATCTGCTGGATAGATGTGTGGCTGAGGGTGGGATAATCCGCTTTGATGCGTTTTGTTCTTTGCCATCCATTAATGAAAGCGAACATACGGAATGGGGGTGATAACTCCACCCAAGTCTGCATGCGGTGGAAACTTGCTTTATTTGAGAAAGGATAATGCACAGCTAATGGGCCTCCGTTTGGGGAACGGGTGAATTATGATTGCAGGCAGCAGAGATTCAGATTTATTTATCAACTGTTTTCATAGAGCCTGAAATGATAAGGATAATAGCAACATAACAGATTAGCAAACAATTTTCAAACTGCACTTATTTAAAATGTATTTAATATGCATGTCCTTAAGAGGAAACTCTCGATTTGGTTCTCAAAGCCTTAGCTAGGCTATCTCCTAATTCCGTGTGCAGTTCGCCTTCAATCAAAAGCGTTAGCCGGATGCCCAGGCACTTCTTCAACTTGAGCTGGAGCAGTCGAGGCACTGACAGTTCAAGGAAGTTGGCTTTAACAGCATTTCCACGTGCCACAAGGCACACACAACGAACCAGTGAGGCTTCAAGGGGAGAATGGGTGGCCTCGGAGGGCCGTCTTTGGTTTCGGTTTGGTCTCCGGACTGTTTGTAAATTTATGACTTGCCTTTGGCTTCTAATGAGTTTGTCGGCATCACTCACAGAGGTAGATAGGGACGTTGGGGCATGCATCGGAGGTGGCGCCCCGAGAGCAGCTTAGACCAACTAAGAGTGGGGCATAATGGGTTAAAAATGCGTAAACGCTTTTGGGCGCTGTAAGCTTCTTAGACTTCAGCATGAGATTTCCCATAAATTGAGTGGTTGCACAACGTGGGGGGGGGGGCTGCCTTTGTTGGATCCCAGCGGAAGCATTTTGATTGATTTACACACACATGCGGGCCGGTGGACTGTGCCAGAGCTCCTTGCCATTTCGGGCATGTGATGAAATTTGCCATGAAGCCCAAATGCGGCCGTATTTCTTCAACTTCCGGCATTAAGTGCACACAGCACACGGACGGATGGACTGGCGGACAGCCAGCAAGCAGGCAAATTAATTAAGTGACGTTCTTGGAGAGTTTTAGCCGAGGCCCAGTGGATAAGTCCGTGCCGTGTGGGACGGGGGTGTTGTCAAATTAATTAAACGCACACCAAAGACATCCAGTACATCCAGTGTCCTGCTGCTCCTCCTGCTTACGGCCAGCTTTGCAGTGGCTTTTGTTAAGCCTCGGCAATTTACACCTGTCAGTGTTGAGCCGCCATGAAGGCCGGCCATGTTTCCTGGGCTTTATGACTATGTCTGCCACAAGCCAGGCCGACGAATGCCAAAATGTCGGGGCACCTCGAACTGGCAGGCGGAGCAAATATCCAGAATTTTGCTCTCGATGCTATTTCACTTTCCAGCCGAAATCCTTTATTCAATTTCCTAATTGCACTTGGTAGCACAGTTACCAACTTTCACTAGAGTCAACATCGGTTTAAAACCGATTTTCACGGCGTCGAAGCAAAGTCAGCTAAAATAATCCGTAAAAAGCTGCTATAAGAGTCAAGATGGAATTCGAAATGCCCTATATGAAATTTAAAAATGCTAAACCATGTCCATATTTAGCATTAAATATATCAAGCAATTGGCTATCAAAATATTGATTTTGAGTGCTTTAATACGGTTTAAGAAATGGAAATTAAATTATTTGTTAAACGCTTAAACAAACCTTTTGAGAATGTTCAAACTACCTTAAGTGCTAGATACACAACTTTGTTAATTAATATTGGGTTGAAATTATAATTAAGTTAACTTATATCCTTTCACTTTGTAACGCATGCGGCTCGGAAAATTCCTCATACCCTTTGGTAGCATGGGAAAACAGAATGAAAACACACAAAAATCCCTATTGCTGACATAGTTTTCCATTGATCTGATGGCTTAGTTTGGCTGCCTGACAGCGGAAATTAGGCAAACCCAGCGGGCAGAGAGTGATATGTGTCTCTCCCTCGCTCCACTGGCGGCGGCGGTGTGGCATTAAAAAGCAATTTTGCGGCTCAGTTTTGTCGATATGTTTGTCCAGTTTGTTATTCCGGGTCTCGGCTTTAGCCCATATTCGCTTAGTTGCAGTTTCTATTTTTTTTTAGTATTAGGGATTTCGACCAGCTACACTTGTAGGTGTTAGTTTTCAGTGTCGAGCTTTAATGGGTTCATGTTACCTGTGTGTCAACATCGAAATGGGCTTACATCAAAATCTCTTTTAGTTCAATTGGAGTTGGGCAGCTGATCCAGAAAGGAGTTTATTGTTTGGCCAATTTGTAGGGCAAACTTTTTATCCATGGCAAAATAATGCAAATATTTTAAGGGTGTTGATTTTAATGTTTTATACTTAGCAAACTTCTTATTATGTAGAGTACCTTAATTAAATTTATAACATTATATAGCAAATGACGACATTTTATTTATTATTATTATTTATTGATCTTATTTTATGTTAAGAAAACTCTGTTTAATTCCCAGAAAACCATCCACACTCAAGGTGGACTGTTCGAACTTGAAAGTCCTGGTGACTAATGTATAGGCACGAGCAGAGTGATAGTCCTGTAGACTCCTGTCCCCTTCTGTATCCTGTATCTCGTATTTCGTATCCCGCTGCTCCTACTCCCGTTGGTTAACATTGTCTGAAAGCATTTCCCAGTGACATGCAAGCAAATTGCAACTTAAACGGGCAAAGACAGCCGACGGGGGAGGAGTTCATCCGACGAAAGGCGTGACCAGGCGGGGAGCCTTCCGCCCCCATCCCCTAGGACTCGACACCCCTTGTTGTCTGCTCTATTTTGTATAATTTGGCGAAAGCGCCAGACAACGATGCGAGGTGGGACGAGGCGAGCGGCGGGCGAACTTCTTTTTTAATGCAATTAGTGAATGCTGGAAAACATTTAGCACTCCCCCACACTCACACACTCGTCGTGGATGGCTCTAATTGAAGTTGAAAGGCGCTGCAAATGAAGTAAACGCCAAAATGTTGTACGAAAATTTTGCGACGTCTAAAATGCAATTACGTAATCAGCAAAGAGCGTTGAATCATCCACCCCGACATACATGCTAAAATTTGAGAAAGAAATACGAAAAGATAGTCTGCAACTTAAAATCTATTTATCTCAAGTGGTTTGCACAAGTCCGAAATGAATGTCTACGATAAGGATATCCTGGCAAACTCCTTGACAACATCAGTTTGTTTGCTTGTTTGTCTGCTGCCCTTCAGCGAGTGTGTGTGTGTGTGCGTGTGTTTGGTCTAATTGAAAATTTGCATAAAATCAATTTTAATTGAAAATCCAGTCTTGGCCAGGGCAAAAAGTTAAGTGAACAACTCACTCACTCACTCACTCATTCAATCATTGGCCAACTGGGGCCAGACAAATATTGGCATTTGCCTTTCTGCCAAGATTTTCGATAAGATTACATGCACACATGAATATGTGTTTGTACATTCGTTAGTTCTGCACATTTGTGCTTGTGTTTGTTTGTCCAACTTATTTATTTATGCTGGCCAAAACTTAAGCATTAAAAATTGAATTAAAGCCTCAAGTTTGCCCCAAGATCCTTTTGACTTTCCCGTCCGGCAGTTGGCAATTAGCAAAATTTCATTATTTAATTTATACATAAAGCTACAATTTGTTGTCTCCACCGGCAGACAGACAAATGCTGCACTTATCTCGCCCGTTGTTGTTGTTGTTTGTCATCGCACAACCTGGGCAGTTGGGCAATTAGTTATTTAGTAGTTGCAATTGCCGTACTGTCGAAATTATTGGCCTTATCCCTTCGGGACAGGCCCGGGGCATTGTGCATTAAGTGTAGAGCTGAGTGCATTTTTAATATCTTAATGAGTCGTATAATGAAGATGGAGTAAGTATGCTGGACATGGCATGGCTTTCGGAAGGGATTAATAACGGAGTGGCATTCGAAATATAAGTTGGAGGCAGATTAACTTTAAGGTCCTTAAAGCATATAAAATATATAAATATACCAATAAAATAATTCTTTGTCTTATCACTTATCTTAAAGTGTCCAACTATCAATTTTTCCAACCCATTTCAGTCATCAGCAATCCACATCATTGTCAGGAGACGTATGACTTTTATGGACCTCTCTCTCAGAAGTTTCCTCGTCTGTCACACCATTAACTTGGCCCCCAAAGGAGTCCCCTTGGTCAACCCTTCTTGGCCATGTTTTTGCATTGTTCTCAGCTGTTAGTTTAGTGCTCATGGGGCATGCCAAAAATGTGAATAATAATTTTATTTGCCTTTCAATTTGCATATACTCGTGTGTCTCCGGCAGAGCTTTTTTCACTCTGCGGCTTGAGTTTGTCCCCTCAACACCTCCCCCAAAGGCCACATATTTTACAGAGAGAAAAACCAGTTAAGCAATGCTTTGAAATTAATATGTATTCAGAAATATATGTTATATTTAAATATTTCTTTACAATTTATTTTTACAACATTTAATATATTTATTAACAACTTATTATTATTATTATTTTCTCAGTGTTTACTCACTAAAGTGAATATATGTATATATACATTCTTCAGCCCCTCTGCCTCACTGTTTGCTTACAATGTAAGCTTCTGGGCAGTTTGGCTTTTCGTCCATCAAGTTGTTAACATGTGTTGACCACGGAGGGGCTGCTAGCTGCTCGGAGGAGACGAGGGGTCTCGGTTTGGGTGGACAGGATTGGTGGCTGGCTACCGGACAGAGCGTAGGTAGTAGTGCCGTCAAGTGTCTTTCGGTTTATTTATTCATGCACTTAGTGAGGCATTCAACGCTTCAGCTTCATTTCAGCCGAACCTCTCGGATGGATTTCTCTCTGCTAATTGCCCGGTCTCGCCAGCTCCTCCGCCGGCTCCTGGGCCCTTGGCCATCTCCTTGCCAATCAAAGATCAAGTGTTGTCAGCTGTCCTGAACAAGAGTCCGTCCCTGTGGATGTCCTGCCCCCGGTCCACGTCCACGTCCCCGGTCAAATCAGTGCGTGCCATTGTTGTTTATCTTCCAACTTCCAAGCAACCTTCCTGCCCGCCCCCTCCTGGCCAAATGAAGCGTGTTCTTTGTATCTGCATCCGAGTCTGAACCTGAACCTGCTGCTGAAGTCAAACTTATCGGAGGCTGCTGCTTCTGCCTCAACTTCAAATGACTTCCATGCAAATGAGCTTCGATGAGTTGTTGCTGCTGCTGTCGTCGCCCGTCATGGACATTTATTGAAAATGCAAGTGCTAATATTTGGACAACACAAACCGTAACTTAATTGCGAATTCATGTCCGTGGCTGGTAGTTAGCCAGTTCGATGAGTTGGTTTATATCAATGGTCAGAGAAGATATTAAAGCTAAAAACCAAGGAAATACAAGTTGGTAATATTTTTAATGAAGTTCTTCAGGAATTGAATTTATGACTACTGTCTAAGTTCTTTAATACAAAAAAAACTTGAATATCAGGCAGCTAGATGTTCAACTACCCAAAGAGCTTTTCATTCTCCTGATTTGAAATGTCAATCAAGGAGTCACTGGCGGTGATCCCCCCAAAGAAATCCCAGCTCAACCTCAACTCACAAACATCTTTCGATTGTTTCACGGCTTCGGTCGAACCCATTAGCTTAGCCCCAAATGTCCTTTCCCACGGCGTAAAAAACGCAACCAGAAATCAAAGGCTAGACAACAAAAGAAGGTTTGTCTTCCACAGACTAAATACCGTTACGCCCACAAATCACGCCCATCAGGGTAACCTCAGATAGGAAAAAACAACACAAAAAACATGCCAAATAAAGCGAAGCTCAAGAAGAAGCTACAGCGGAGGAGAAACCGAAATTGCAAAAAAAAAAATGACAGGAATTTTACAGCCAGTCAATTATGGACTAGCCAGCAAAGGACAACAACACATGCATGCACTGAAAGAAATCAATTATTTGAAACAAAGACTTATCTCAAGCGAACTACACTTATCTGAAGTTCAAAAAATATATCTTAGATTGCTTTAAATATTTATTTGTGTATCGGAATACATTGAATTAGATTAATAAAATATCAAACTGATGCTTTAACGTTTTAGTTGTAATTTTCTCAGTGCAGAAACAACTAAAACAAAGCCACACTCAACGTAACGAAAAGCAAAAGTTGCTATTGTTGCTGCTTCGAACCGTGGTAGCTGTAGCAACTTGTTGTTGCTTTTATTGCTGGCATGTTTGTAACCAAAACGCGCATTTTCCACAGAAGAAAAACCAAAACAAAAAACCCAGCCAGAGAATGGGGACTAGGGACCAGGAGTAGCTGGGTGGGACGACGAAAGGTGGACAGCAAGGCGGGGCAAATCGACATATTGACAGACTAAATGGAGTTGTGGGTTTTGAGTAGTAAATCAAGTTAGGCACTCACACCGGACGCACACACACATTCTTTTTCAGAGGACCAGACAAACACACACTTTCCTGCATAAGCGAAAATTGCATACCAACTCGAAAAAATAGCAAAGGATTTTAGGTCGAAAGTGAAAATACACAACTTAATACTTTCTTAGCTCTTAAACAAAAATATTTTTATTTATTGGTATTTATATTATCAGATGTTTAGAAACACATTCAATAAGCTGATCATCAATAACTTAATTTATTAACTGCAAAGTTATCCGATAAGAAGGGCACTATATTTTTATAGCAAATTTAAAATCCAAAATCCTCTCTAGCCTTCCGAAATAGCCAAGCTACTCCAACACAATCGAAGGGGAAACACAGACAAAAACCTTCCAACAAGTTGGCAAGTCAAAGGGGATACTTCCCGATCCAGTGGCTACCAAAATGTTTGGGGCGTTGCGGGTTAGGGCGGGTGACCTGTCTGATGTTCCTGCTGGGGGACTGTGTCTAGGACTGGGACTGTGTGGCTTTTTGTTGTCTGTCAAGCGGAGTGGCCAAATATGGTTGTTAGATTGGCCAGAAGAACGAAGGCGGAACACGGCAGGAGCAGGCGAAAACATTTGCATATTTTTGCCCAGCCAAGTGTGCTGTCTTGTCCTCCTCCGGGGACCTGTCTTCGGTCACTCCGGTCTCCGGTCTATGGTCTCTGTTCCCTGGTCTCTGGTCTAAAGGAGTTGTCTTTTTTGGCCGTGCTGCCTTTTTGCCAGTTGCCAGTTAGCAGGGAAATCAAAGGCAAAGTTCGTTTACTGCCAGCGAAGTTTGCTCGTCAATGTTGTTTGGCTTTTGCGCCCCGCGAGACAGCTTAGAATTGAGGATTTTGCGATGATGTTGCTGGTCGGTGAGTATGCCGCTGCTGCTGATGTTGCCGCTTATTGTCTTTGGGCGGGCACTATGGAGTACCCGCCACAGCCCCTTCTCCCCGTGGACCCCCAGGGGAGTGGCTGCCCTGTAACGATTGCTGTTTGCACGCAAATATGAAAATCACAGCAACAGCTACGGCAACAACTATAGCTAAAGCCACAGCAGCAGCAACATCCATCGACAACATCGTCAATTGTTGTGGAAAATGTGTGTTTAGCCTGTGGACGAGGCCCAGAAAGTCCCACACTCAACGACTCGTCATCATCCTCTCTGCATTGGGGAATATTTATGCAAAATGCCCGTCCCACCCGTGCCGGCAGGGCGGACGGGGAGGTATTCATGGGCCACAGTCACATTTGATCCATAAAACATGAGTCGATTTCGATTTGCGATTTAATGCAATCAGGTTGCTCGGTTCGGGAGTGTGCACATGGAGGTGGCAGTGCGGGGGAATGCTGAGTACTGGCAGGGATTCCATCGAGTCGGTGGAAAGCGCTCGCAAACTATTTGCCGATGGGGATGGCTGTCTGTCAAAATGTGTGGCGAGCAGCAATTGGCATTGTCCCTCTAGGAGCAGCAGCGGCAAGTGCATCGCCATCCGGAGAATTTATTCAGGATTAGGTATGGTGCTCGTATGCCACACTGAATACTGAGATCAGATTGGTTGTGTGGGCATTATAGTGAGAGAACGTTGGGAACAATAAACGGAAAGTGATTAGTGCTTTATCATATGAAATTAAGATCAAATTATTAAATATAATCTTCCAATGAGTTATCTTTGGAAGCAACAACAAACCTAGGTTTCTCGTGTCCATATGAATATAGTAATTTATCTTTTATTTGTGATACCTATTCTCAGCCGCCTTTGAAGACTCGGGAGACAATCAGTCCTCGTGATTGCATACAACCCTTTTTTCGTACTTCCCCACGTTCTCTGTTTGGTCTGCAGCCAAAACGAAAATCCTTTTTGCAGTTTTGACAATAACTTCATTAGCAGCAAGGCGAGAGTCACTCGACTTGACTTTGCCCTCAGTCCATGTACTTCACTGTACCTCATCCTCCTCCACCTCCTGCCTCCCCCACTACCCTCTCTCTAGCAGCTAACAACGATGACCATTTAGCAACTTTTAATATGAGAGTGTGTGTTCACTTGGCAGTAAAAATCAACAGCTTCTTGCAATGAAGTGTCTGGATGGACCTTGGTTCCTGCCGTCGAACTCGCCCATCTATGTAGTGCCCTCTGGTGGCACCCAAAAAGTGCAGCAAGCAATTAGGCTAACGGCCACAGAGCAGATCACACCGAGAGAAATATGTAATCACTAAACCTTCTCATTTAAATTTAAGAACTTATTATTAACCGAAGTCTGCTAAATTCTTCACCTTCTCTTACGTAGCCTCTATAATTTTCTTGATTTAGCTCTTATTTCTTTCTGTGTTGAAAGTCCCCTTAATTCTTTCCCCAAAATAGTTCTGCAGAAGTGTTCTCCCAACCGCAAGACCGGCACTCACCACTCGATGGTAGTCAAATATTTCTCGGCATTTATTGACATTTGAGGGGCGTGGCCGTCTGCAAATTTACTACAAATTGGCAATCACCGTAAGGCGGAGGAGCTACCAAGAACAAGTGCCTCCAAAGAGTCATCTTGCACAGGCGATGGAATGGCCACGTGGGTGCAGAGTCGCTTTTGTTCCGGCACTTCCTGAATCGCCATTGTAGGGTTCAGGGTTCAAGTGGCTCGGTCGGCCAGCGGCATCGTTACTCCCCGTACAAGTTTCCAATTTAATTAGACAAATTTTTAATTGATATCATATGGCCGGGGCCCCGCCATTGTCGGCGCCCCCGCTTAACTCCTCGGCCGGTGCCTTTACAAAGTAGCCCCCGAAAGTTGCCCGTAGAACTTGTTAAGGAAATTGCGTTGCAAGAAGAACCGGCAACTGGGGTCCCGGGTGGAAATGCAATTATTTGCGTCTGCCAGTATGGAAATTCTGAAGCCGAAGCTGGAGTTTGGAGCCTGAGCCGGAGCTGGAGCTGGAGCTGGAGATGAAGCTGAAGCTTCTCTCGAAATGTGAACCGCTGCCCCGGGCACTCAAACAATTCAAGTTTGTTGGGAATCTCTAGTCGAGTGATTCCTTGCAAGGTGTGAGCATAATGGAATTTGAATGCACTTCAAGCGGCAGCAGTTGCGATGGCAGCATGTTAACATTGCTGATAACTCGGCTCCACTTTGGAAAGTTGGCTAAGACAAAGGAGCATCAGTTTATTGTGTCCCTTTAGAAATTTATTTAAGGATTTAGACAAATGGTATTTCCAGCAGAAAATGGAGACTCTTACCATAATCAGTACAAGGCACAAATAGTTTTTTCATTAAGAATGGTTTTTAATTAGAATTTTTATATTATTAATCCCCAAGATATTTAATTTGAATTAATAGGAAATTTAATCCTGTGACTTTTAAATATAAAAACAAATCTTACCAAACTTCAGGGGTTCTCAACCAAGTCTACCGGCAGATAGCAAACTATTAAGTCGCCCTCCAGCTTCCAGTCTATTTCCCCAGAAACCCTTTAAGCGCATTTTAGTGTTAAGTAAACAAGTGCATAATTAAGGAGATTCTAAACCAACAAACAACAGGAGGAGCAAGGATAGCAGACAAGCAGCAGGACACAGCCAGCATTTAAAAGGCGAGCCGGGAAATCCCCATTTGCCCCCGCTCCATCCCTTCGCTCGTGGCTCACCGTTTTCGCCCTTTCGCCAGGATGTCAGTGACAGGCGATAGGCAAACACACACACACAGAGAGAGACAAACACGGCGAAAGGACCAAGGGACTAGAAGGGCGGCTGCGTTTGTTGGTAGATAATGTGCCTGCAGGTCATAATATTAATTGTTTTTACCGTTCAGCACTTAAAAGGGGGCAAAGGGTTGTGCTGCCTCTCCACTTGCCAAGTGGGCAAAGGGGAGAAAAATCCATAGGGGCGGCAACGAGCAAAGTGAGGCCATATTGAATGTCTTTGACAGCCGCTGGCACGCCCAAAAGTATGCTTTGCAATTTTGCAATTAAGCCGACGCGTGTGCCAGGACATTGCTTTGATTCAATTAGCCGGGAGACCGGGTGGAGCGGCAACCAAAGCCACATGATCCTGGTCCTTGTCCCCACCAGTTCCATCCATCGCGCATTCCGCCGCCGTTTCATTAAGTCGACGAACTTCTATTAATTGAGCATTTGCGCGGCTTCTGAGGACTGCCCACAGCGCCACTTGTCGCCGGCAATCGCCTCTAGTTGACAGGCCAAGTTTGCCGGCCCAATCCCCCAGATATCCTCCCCCACATGTCCACCTTTGTGTCAGCCGCATTCCGGGCTCTGCCAGTGACTTAATTTGATTAAAAGTTTGCGGACAAAACCAGCAGTTTCCCCAAACTCTCTCTGGCAGTTCCCCCCGTCAAATAATTGATCCAAGTGGCGGCAGGCGAACAAAATTCAGAAACAAAAGAACTTGTTTCCTCATTGAACATTTTAATGATTTAATTGTCCAAACAATTAGGTGGCAAATCGCTGATGAAGAAAGTTGAGAGTTCCAGCAACAAATTGAAGGTGAACTCGTAGACAATGTAATCCCAGGGATGAGCTTGTAAGGCTAATTAGAGGGGAGACCTCTAAAGGATGGAGGTGGGCTCTGAAGTGGAGGTGGGACCGATTAGGGTTCAATGCTTCAATCAAAGTTTTCAGCTTCTTGGAATTAGGGAAAATAATTTGAACTTGAGTTCTTTGAGGTGGAGGAAAACAATTTATTATAAATATATATACCATTCTATCTAAATTTTTAAAACCAAAAGATCTTACTTTTACCTTAACGTTAAGCCAATTTCACAAGCAAATTTAAAAGCCATGTAGTCCCTGGGAAGTAAGTAGCTCAGCATGGTTATTGCCCCTTAAATGCCAAATAATATTTCAAGAAACTCCCGCAATCCCCACGCAATCACTTGGCGCACCCACATCTGCCTGACTTGCATATTCATGTCGTTGAAGTGGACTCGGCTTATAACTTTATGCACATGTAACTGACATTCAGGCAAGCGTCAAAACAAAAACTTGAGCGAAAGACAAAGAAAACTCTTGGCAAGACAGTGCTGGAAAAACCCCAGGATGCAAAAGCCAAAAGTGTTTGTGTTCTCAACTCTATGACACTCCAGGGACCTCCTGACAACTCGTGGATTGTTTGGGGCTCTGTCTTAGGATTTGGGAGCTTCAGCCGGAGTCTGAGTCGGAGTCCCCTCGCATCCTGTTCGTGCACGGGCTGCTTAAATGTCAGGAGCACAACAAACTCGTATGTCGGTGGGGAAAGCGCGGTGCGCAATGTCAAGAATTCAAATTATTTGATACGAAAAAAGGGAGATCTCCTTTGCGCCGTGTTTTCTTTTATTTTTTGTGTGGCTTCGTTGCCATTACTTAATTGAATTGACTGCAAATACTTTCCTTTGTTTTTGCCCCGGATTTTTCTGGTCTCGATATTTTCACTCGCTTTTTATTCCGTTCGATGATTACAAAGCGCAGCCAGAGGAATTTCTCATTATTGACCACAAAAGTCGTCCCCGGATCACCGCTAACAATGTCTCTGTTACAAATTGCATTCCACTTGCTTCGGCAAAGGAGACCGCTGGGAGCTTTGGAGAGAAATGGAATTAAAATCGTTTGATGGCAACACTCGATGGCTAGATTAATGTAAAATCCAGTACAAGTCAACACAGAGACTCGAGCAGCTGCAGTTGGACAAAAAGAAATTAATTAAAACCCGAAAGCCATCGGGGAATCGACATCAAAGTGCTTCTTTGTCCTGGCTTTGGACTCCCGGTGGCTCCTGAGCAAATACCGACAAACTTCAATTAATGTAAGCAAATGAAGCTCGAATCATCGGATCGTCCCCGTTCAAGTGTCAAGAGCAGTGGTCAGTGGCTGAAGGAGGGCGGGGAAAAAGAGTTTCAGACTCGGATATTCTACTTTGCCACCTTCCTGGATCCCACCACCATTACGCCCAAAACCATTCCAATTTCTAAAACTCATAAACCCACACAAAGTGGCAAAGAAGGAAAACTCATCACTTGAGCTAATTTAAGCTAAACAAAAGCACAAAAATTTTCTCATTACATGAGCACACACATTTCATTTTCCGGCCGACCATAATTTTGCCCCATAAAACGTCAAATGTGGCACTTAAAGTGGCCCACACCCAAAGCCGGCATCCCGGATTTCGAATCCCCAATCCTCTGTCCTGAATCCTGAATCCTGGTCAGGAGTCCCACAGGTGTTTCGGCGCCCGGACGTTCTTCAAATTAAATGAAATGCGTAAAAATGGCAACAATTTGATTTTGTCAGATTTTCCAGGGGGATAAGGACCCACTCACGAACAGGCAGATACACGGGGCGGATACTTGATGCGACTGGGACTGAGACTGAGACCGGGAATGGTACTGGGAATGGGGAGAATCGTAGCTGAGGCACGTAAACATCTCGGTAAGGTCGAGCAACCCCCGAAACGCATGTTTTATGCAATGTGGCCTGGCCTCCTCCTGCGGAATCCTCCCTTCGACCAGCACCGCCACAACCAAGTCAACCTCCTCCTCCCCCTCCTGCCCTGCTTGGAATTGCACGCGCTGAGCTCCCAAGTTGCTAATTTAAGTGTAATAATCCTCAAAGCCAAGGAAACGTGAGCCAATTTATATGCAAGCATTAGGGTAAGTATTGGCGGGGCGGATCGAGCCACTGAAGGGGGAATTTGAGATATGGAAGCAGGTCCATTTACCTGATGGCCAGATTTGTTCTAAATTACCAATGAACTAGTTCCGTCGAACAGGTGGAATATTGGTGCGTTCTCATCTGGATACACTCAATAAACTGAAGATGGCGAATAAAGGATAAGACTAAATATAGATAAACAAAAAATTTAATTATTATTAAAGTACAACGAAAGAAATATTATAAAACCATTTGGTTTTGGAGTTATTCTTTTGAGTGTATATAAAATCCCCTTCCAAGTTCTAATTTATTTTAAAAATTATTTTCCATTTTAAAATTTTACCTCCTTTGTGACTTTTGTTTCTCTGTAAACTATAAACTTGCCAGCGGTTCCTAGAACCAGAAACCCAAGCTACTATTTCAAAACTTTTAGCGCTATTTCCTATCAACATACCACTTGGCTTTATCCTATAATTGCCGAGTTCGCGTAGAGTACAACCAACCCGCAGACAATTGTTTATTGAGGTCCCCTCTTATCCTCCTGCCAACTTCCAAAAATTATGATGCAAACAACCACAACAAACAGAGTCCTGCCTCCATCGCTACCCTCCTCTCCGTGTCCGTGTGCCTGTCCCGTGTTGTTAAAATAAATTTAATATTGATTCAGCTTTTGTAATGAGAAACGCGACAGCATCAAAAGTCCACTTAAAAGCCCACGGCCTAGTTGGCGAGCATAATGCTCTAACTGGAGGACAGGGGAAAATCGTGATGTTGCGGCGGTGCTGTTGTCCGGGGTTACCCTGTCAAATGTTGCTGTTGTTGCACTTTAGCTGCCCCGAAATTAAAAAGCATTTAAATTATGCTGATGACCAGAGAGACACGGGGCATAATCGGATGTGGAGGGTGGGGAGAGTCTGGGACTGGCCGCTCCGCACTTGCCTATCCCAAACCCATGTTTGGGGCCATTTCATTATAATGCTTGTGGGTCCATCCAGCAGACACCGAAAGCACTTTACACGTTTCAGCCGGCCCTTTCATTAAGTTTGGCATATAACATAAATGATAAACAAGGATGCGAGGGGCCGGCAGGAATTACAATAGAGTACTTAAATTGCACATGCGGGGCTATGGCGAAATTTCTGAAAACTCTTACCACTTTATTACAGAGAGTTGAAGAGTTGAAAATTCCATTCCGATCCTTACTTAATTTTCGGAATGCGGGTGCGTAAACTTGCACGAGAAATTCTGTTGAAAATTCTGCTTCAATTTTCCAAGCAATTTCTTAATATCTCTTGAAGAGGTGGTTGTTTCTCCGTATTTAATTTTTATTATTTACCGAGTAGCTCATTAAGCTCCTGCTTTGAGTGCTTGACAAAGGTTGGCCAACTGAAAGAGATGGGACAGAAACAGGAGACAGTCAGCGGCCTGTTGAGATTGTCGCATTTCATTTTTCGGCTTAAGCATAAAAGTAAATTTTAATATTTAGACCGCCTGCAGAGTCGGCCAGAAAAGAGCAAAAGGGTTGCAAACTATCGTCCTTTCGGAGGCCACGCCTTGAGAGTTGTGACTCCTATTTTGATAGACCTCGGCGGGTGAGGATTCCTCCCTCCACTGCCTTTTACCCAACTCATGGGCCGCATTGAAATGGAAATCTGCCTCAAAGTTCCAGAATGCAATTAATTTCAACGCCAAAACTCATTAATATCCAGCGGGTAAGGACACTCCACCCGAGCGGCTCCGAGTCCTTGCCAGCTACCTTTTTGTGAGTTAGCCCTTTTGCTATTTACCTTGGTTAATAATAAAGCAGCCAAAGGCACGGCTCGTATTATTTTCGTCTACAAAGATGAAAACAAACTCAAACTTGTTGCTCGCCTTGAGCTTTTCACATAAAAAGTCCGCCTCTACCTTTTTATTTACCCCTTTTTATTTTGTTTTCTCTTTTTGTGCCGCTTTCTTTGAGGCAATGATTTATGGCCAAAGGCCAGAAAGGTCCCAGCCCCGACCCCGGCCCCGGCCAGGAAATGAAGTTCAAGGCATCGTAAGTAGTTTCGGAAACGTCGGGGAAGCGCTGAAAGTGTAAAAACTCATCCTTTCCCTTCCGCTCCTTTGGCACTCGTCCTGCCAGTCCGCCGCTCGTTACCTGGCTCAAATTGAAAAGCTCACTCGAGGCTCTCGCGAAAGGATTTGCCGGAGACGAGGCGTCCCTCTTAGGCAGTTGGAAAAAAGTTTCATTGTTGTCCCGGGATTTGAGCAAACAAAATTAAGCAGTCTGCAAGTTTTTAATTAAAAAAGGACGAGCGACGTGTGCCCTAAGCGGCCAAGACGGTATGCGGGCCCTGCCCCCGGGGCTGAAAGTGGGTAAAGGACCTCTTTAAAGATGAAACTCCATTATTTGTTTTCGGGATTAAGTTATAATTTTTTTGTTATTCTTGTTTTTTGAAGATTACTGTAATTCCTAAGCTTTAAGTTATGTCGCAGATTACAAACTGAAAGGTAGGACAACCTTAATAATACTTTTTTTTTGTAACCACCGACGGTTCATAATTCCTAACAACTCTCAGAAATAATTCATTAAGCCTCAATGCTGATGCTGGCAGAATGTTATACCAATGTTAACAAGATGCGTGCAATCTAAACAAAAGTAGAATAGCCATACCTGTCGGGGCGCAGCCTATGCGAGCCAATTGCGTGGCCGTTGGCAGGAAATTTGTTTAATCTGCCAACAAATTGGCGAAGACACGCAATCCACAGAAACCCAAATCGCCAGGCGACTCGCACTGAGTGTTAAGCCAAAACTTGATGAGATGCAAATGGATTTGCGAGATAAAGAGCAGGGTCGCAGACTGGGAGACTGAGACTGAGTCTGAGAGGCGTACGATCGAGGACCAGTTTCGGGGCGGAGACAGGAACCGAGGGACCCGACCAGGTCCAGACCCAGCTCCAGACGTGGGCCCGGTCCATGCCGGCTTATTATTAACTGTATAATTTAATGTGTAGGCAGGAAATTGATTTATTATCAACGTCAGTTAATTTTTTTGCTCATTTTATAAATTAAGCAACTCCACAGCAGGCAGTACGAGTCTCGCAACTATTCCTCGCCGAAACAACGGCAAAAAATAAATCACAAATTAAGTTGTTGGCTCCCACAGTTGAGCAGAGGGAGGCAGGGAGGGTGAGACGACCAAGTAACAACCGAAAATAAATAAAATAAAGCCAAACAGAAATAACACCGTCATCCGAAGATAAGGCCAGCCAACGTCGGGTGACAAACTCCACACCACAGGAGGATGACTGGCAAGCCGGCAGGGGAAAGGACGAGCTCGTAGCCGAGGAGGAGCTGGAGCGGAAGCTGGGCCAGGAGTCGGCCGTCACAGTCACTTAATAATTTATCGCGCCTACTTTTTATGTGCCTTTCTCTCCCATTCGGCTGATACCCTAACAGGAGACTTAAAATGAAGTGAAGAACTGGAAATAAAGAGTCATTGCTGAAACCCTTTTATCTAAATTAAAATTGAAATATTATTGTTAAAGGATGTTATAAATAAATAAATTACTAATATATCAAATAGAATGCATTTAGAATTTGTAATTCTGAAAAACTTTTACATCGATTGTTCTTATGTTATTACTTTTCTTAATTATTAATTATTTATCAAATTTAATAATAAAGTAGTTAAGTATATTCTCTCTAGAGTATACATCTTCTAGAGTATCCGATCTTCGATTTACATTTCTACTAGTGTCCCGTCTCTTGTTTTATATTATCTTTGTATCTTAATGTTTTGCTGTTCGTCGTCGGCCGACTTATCTCAGGCTTTATCGGCTAGGTAGGCGCCTTGCCAAGTTGTGCAAAAAGAGAAACATTTGTGTGGGTAAGCCCGAGAGAAACAGACAAATCAAATAAGTGCCGAAAACTGAGTGAGATAGCTGTGGAGACAACTTCATATATCCAAAACGAAAGATAAGGATTATGAAAACATGAAATCTCAATCTTAAGTGGAATAGCCCTTTCGACAGGATGTAGAATATGGCAAATATAGCCTCTTAATTCAGGTTAAGTTAGGTAAAGTATTACTCTTCAAAAGGAAAATCTATATGTGAAATGAACCCAATTCAACTTTCGATTTCTGATCGATACATAAAGCTGGTTGGGCCCAGAGACAAGTTATTGTTATTGTGCAGTTTCCATTGTTACAATTCGGTCTGCAATCGTGACAAGTTTCCAATTGCATTTCATCAAAGTTTCGTCAATTTTCGGGCTCAGCAGCAAATTGCTATTAAATTGCCACACAATTGCGAATGCCATAAATCGAACGGAATTGAAACGAATCGAATCGAATCGAACTGGGAAGTGTGTGTGGCTCCCTCTGCTCTGTAGGTCCGATTCCGATCCCACAACCCTGTCCATGGGACCCGGAGTCGACCAACTCCCACTGCAGAGTCGGAATTTAATGGCCTGGTTTTCCGCTTGGTTAACTCAATTTGCGTGGCTTCTTTCAATTAGGTTTCCGCTGTCTGCTTTGTTGGCTGCAAAGCTCATTTCACTTAAATATAAAATTTGTTATTTGTTTATTTGTCGCCAATAGAAATGACAGTGGGTCGCCTGGTCGAGCAAGCGTTCCGTTTAAAGAGGTTTTATGGATTTTTCGCTGAACTCGTAAAAATAGAAATGTTAAATGGCGTTTTAATTTCCATTTGTCTGCCGCAAACGAGTTCGACGACAGTTTCTGGGCAACTTTCGAAGGGGAGAGGTCCGACGGCAGCAGGTGCAGTGCGGCCCAGCCCTGTTCCGATCACGGACCGATCCCATTTGCACCTGGGTGGCTCCATTGCCAGGTAACCCAAAACTGAAAGCGACTCAAAAGCCACCGCTAATCAATAATGGAGCGCTGATGAATCAATTAAATGGCATTTCGGCCGCATAAACATATCCGAAGTGCAATCATTTATCACGCGACCCATAAAGAAGCTGCCAGTTGCTGCAGCACAAGTCATTAAATTGCCAAGTCTGGTGTCCTGTCCCCTTAGCCCTCGTGCCACATGTATCCGACGACTGGCCCAGACCGATAAACGCGAAATTATTTCAAGCAAATAACGCGAATTTAATGTGACATCCGACAGGCGACAAGAGAGTCGCCAGCCAGAGGAACCCGAAGACAACAAGCCAATGAAAGCCAAGATGATAGCCAAGAACAGACCCCACAAAAGCAAAGAATGGTTTTATTAAAGATGAAAGTATAATACTCTTATGAAACTTAAACTTGTAACTTTTGTAGTTTCTTTAATTTAATTTTAAATATTATACTCTTCAAGCTGTTTTTTCCTTTTCTTAATTTCAGCTACTAGATTTATATTCAAAGATACAAGAAGACACTTTTAATAATATACAAATTATTCTTATATATTTATTAACAAAAAGTAAAATATATTCCCGGCTATTGAAGTCCACCTGCATTTAATCATCTTTAATTTCACTCTAAGCTTCCCAATAAACCCGACTTTACCCTTTCCAGATGAAGAACTCGTGGTACCTGCTGGCAGTACCCTGTCTTTCCTTTGTCCAGTTTGATGTGACAGCAGGGTTCGGGGGCCCCCCCCCCCCCCCCCCTGAATCCTTGGAAGGAGAACTTGTGAAGTCCCATCTCCACAGCCCTGACACACACCAAATGACGCATTATTGAACTGTCAATGGAAGTGACAAAGGGTTAACAGTGTCACCATCGAGTAGTTACCCATTTATTTCTGTCTCCCCTTACTCTCATCGATATTACAAAATAAGGCTGTTTGATGGCTTGCCCAGAAGGAGGAGGAAGGCGAATGATAAAGTGCCTTGTTTTTGGGAATTGTTAAATAAGGGTGGATAAGGTAATGCCTGTATTAAAATATATTCAAAATATCTATAGCCTAATAAATTTATTTAACTATCTTATATTTATGAGATATTTTTTGACACACAAAAAAGACAAGACTTTGGAAATATAATATAAATTTTAAAAGAAACTTTTTTTTTTGACACGTGGGTCTTCCAATATTTTGTATTGCAAACCGAATGAAGTGCTACAAGTTCAGACTTCATCTATTCACTTTTTCTTTCACTATCTCGATGCGAAAAGTTTTGGTGCAAACTTAAGTTAATCTCCAGACCCCAAGGCGAGCGAACGGGCCTTCCTCCGACCTGGCATATTTATGGGATGAGCTAAGGGGCGTCTCACCTTGCCTTCCTGACCTGGGCTTGGCTGTGGTTCTGGTTTTGGCTTGGCTGCCGGCCTGCCCGTCTATCAGTGGGTCAGTGTCATCATCCGAACCAAGCATCAAATGGCCGCTGGCCAATAAAACCCAACACTCTACCAGGGTGTGGGTCCGCCTCGACTGGGCCCGGTCCCCCTGCCTGTGCATCATCTTTTGGGTCGGGTTCTGGATCTGGAGATGAGGCTGGTGCTGGAGCTGGAGCTGGAGTCGGAGTTGGAGTGGAGCTGAGGGCAGGCGGAGGTGCTCACGTCACTTTTCTTGTTTGATAAGGATCCGCAATCGAGAACGAAGACAGGGCGAAGGCGTACGGTCGAATATATTGGAATTTTATTATGCATGACAGCTCCAAAAAGAGAAGAAACAGCCAACAATGGACACTCCCCCAACAACATCACAGGGTCAGAATCCAGCGTCCCCGTCCCGTTGCCGGCTTAACCCTCTGCTTACCTGTTTGACAGCGGGTTGCCTCCGATTCCTATAACCAAAATGCTTAGCCATGTGAGAAAAGATTGCGTTATTCATATTTTAATTTTACTTGTTTAAAGTTTCCCCATCATTTTTCTGGTCTCTGTCGTTTTTTATGATTACTTTGTGTTTGGAAAACGATTCTTGAATATCGATAAGGTGCAAGGGCGGAACGGTGGCTTTGTTGTTGGGATTGGTTCTTGTTCTGCATGTTTTGTGCATGATTATGTAACATTTTTTTCGTCTGGCCGACCCTTTTGGCCGTTCCTCGAAAGGAAACATCGATTTATATTTTGACAAATGATTTACCAATGAGTTGACAGTTTTTTCGGCTTCCCCCTCCACCTTCGGGCAGAGTTAATAAAAGAAACAACGACAGGGGAACATGTATTTAATTAATTAACGCGCGTCAAGATACAAAATCCGAAAGGCGATAAGAGAGCCAATATGAAAGAGCATTAGCGCTAAAGAGTGCTTCACATTAAGGTGTATTTTTATAACTAAATGTTGGCCAATAAAAATTAAATTAAATAAATTTAATTAAGCTCAGCCAAATAGAGCTCTAAAATGGGTTACTAATAGAATCAGTTACCTCCGCTAATAGTCATATCAAATAATGGAAATTGCAGCTCATCAAAGGTGAACAATGCATACAAATTTTGTTGAATGAATTCAACAAACCGAGAAAATGCAATTTCCATCCATTTCAGTGAGCTGTTCTTTGTTTATTAAATAATGAAGCTAAATATTGAATATTTCAATGGTGGGGCCAAAGGCCTTATAACGAGGTTTTGAACGAGAAGCCGTCAGTTGAGAAGAGATTGTCTCAGCAACTAGTAAATAATACTAGAAATATTACAATGGCCACAACATTCACCATCAATGGACAAACTTATACGGGTAAGCCAAGGCTTAAAGGATGCCAACTAATCGTTATAAAATAAAGCATACGGGGTACTCCCTGAGCTCTTTAATCAGTTAAGTTAAAGCGAATATGTACATTTAATGCCTCAGTTGACCTGAGCGACCTCCCGCCGGACATCACGCTGAACACCTTTATCCGGGAGCATGCCCAACTGACCGCCACGAAGTTCATGTGCCTGGAGGGAGGATGTGGGGCCTGTGTCTGCGCAGTGAGCGATGGGCAGAGCACCTGGACCGTCAATTCGGTGAGGTCAGGGATCAGCCGATCCTCAGCTCCGGAACTAACCACCTCTCCCGCCGTCTTGCAGTGCCTCAAGCTGCTGAATACCTGCGCTCAGCTGGAGATCGTTACCTGCGAGGGATTGGGCAACCAGCAGAGCGGCTACCATCCCATCCAGAAGCGGCTGGCCAAGATGAATGGCACCCAGTGCGGCTACTGCTCGCCGGGATTCGTGATGAACATGTACGGGCTTATGGAGCAGCACGGGGGCAGAGTGACCATGTCAGAGGTGGAGAACGCCTTTGGGGGCAACATCTGTCGCTGCACTGGCTATCGCCCCATCCTGGATGCCATGAAGTCATTTGCAGTGGACAGCAACATCCTAGTTCCCAAGGATTGTGTTGATATTGAGGACCTGGACCTGAAGGCGCGCAACTGTCCGAAAACGGGAAGAGCATGCCAAGGTAGGTGCAACGGGAAGCAGTCCAAATTAATCTACGAAGACGGACATCAGTGGTACTGGCCAAGCACAATGGCAGAGCTGTTCGAAGCACTGGACAATGTCGAGGACTCGGATGAGTTCATGTTGGTGGGAGGCAACACCGCCCATGGTGTCTATAGGAGATCTCCCGATATCAAGCACTTCATCGACTTAAGTGGAGTGGAGGAACTGCATCAGCACAGCTCGGACAGGGAGAAGCTGATTTTGGGTGCAAATCTCAGTCTGACAGAGACCATGGAGATCCTTCGCTCGACGTCCAAGCAGCCAGGTTTTGAGTATCTGGAGGTTCTGTGGAATCACATCGACCTGGTGGCCAATGTTCCTGTTCGCAATGTGAGTGCACTTCGAAACTCTTCGGCTTTTGTAATCAATTAAATTTTTAGACTGGAACTCTGGCGGGCAATATTTTAACCAAGAAACAACATCCCGAGTTTCCATCGGATATATTTATATCCTTCGAAGCTCTGGACGTACAAGTGATGGCCCTGAAAAGTATCGGTGACGAAAGGGAAATGTCTCTGGAGGAATTTTTAAAAGATAGCGACAGAATAATTGTTCTTAAAGCATTTGTGCTGCCTGCTTACCAGAAGGATAAGTACATCTACGACTCCTACAAGGTACGATCACTGTTTGGTTTTCATTTTTAAGCTATGCCTTCTTCCCCAGATTATGCCTCGAGCCCAAAACGCCCACGCTTATGTCAACGCAGCCTTTCTTCTTGAAATGGATTCCGACTCCAAGGTAGAGTCCGCTCGCATTTGCTTCGGCGGAATCCGACCTGACTTTGTCCACGCCTCAGACATTGAAGAGTTGATGGTGGGCCACAGTCCCTATGAGCCTAATCTGGTGCAGCAGACATTTAGCAAGCTGGAAAACCTGATCAAGCCGGATGAGGTTCTTCCTGATGCCAGTCCCGCCTATCGCTCAATGTTGGCCTGTGGACTCCTTTACAAATTCCTCCTAAAGCACGCCCCCATGACGGAGGTCAGTGCAAAGTTCAAGAGCGGCGGCGAGCTCCTGCAGCGGCCACTCTCCTCCGGCTTGCAGCTCTTCCAGACCCAGAAGAGTACCTATCCGGTTACCCAGGCTGTGCAGAAGCTGGAGGGCATGATCCAGTGCTCTGGAGAGGCCACATACATGAACGATGTGCTGACCACGTCCAACACGGTGTACTGCTGCTTCGTGGGGGCCACCAAGGTGGGAGCCACCATCGATCAGATCGATGCCTCTGAGGCTCTCCAGCATCCCGGAGTAGTGGCCTTTTACACTGCAAAGGATATTCCTGGAACGAACACCTTCTGTGAGCCCAGCTTTGGCTACGATGCGGAGGAGATATTCTGCTCGGGATTTGTCCGCCACTCCGAGCAGCCAGCTGGGGTAATCGTGGCCCTCACTGCTGACCAGGCTCAACGGGCTGCCAAGCTAGTGAAGATCAGCTACAGTAATCCCAGTTCCGACTTTAAGCTGCAGCCGAGCTTGAGGCATGTGTTCTCCAGCGGAACTCCAGATCCGTCGCGCATTCTGCCCTTGGCCATATCAAAGCTGCAGGAGATAGCATTTTCTGACAAACCCGACGTGGAGGTTAGGGGCATCTTCGAGATGGGTCTGCAGTATCACTTCACCATGGAGCCCCAGACAACGGTTGCCATTCCCTTCGAAGATGGACTCAAGATCTTTTCGGCCACCCAATGGATGGATCAGACCCAGTCTGTGATCGCCCATGCGCTCCAGATGAAAGCCAAGGATGTGCAACTTCAGGTAGAGTGAAAAGGCATAATATCGAATTGATCCTATCAGTAGTTCTTGTCACAGGTCCGCCGATTGGGCGGTGGCTATGGTTGCAAAATCTCACGAGGAAACCAGGTGGCCTGTGCCGCCTCCTTGGCTGCCCACAAGCTGAATCGTCCTGTTCGCTTCGTCCAAAGCCTAGAGTCCATGATGGACTGCAATGGCAAGCGGTGGGCCTGCCGCTCCGAATATCAGTGCCACGTCAAATCCAACGGCAGGATCGTTGGGCTGTCTAACGATTTCTTTGAGGACGCTGGCTGGAACGCAAACGAGAGTCCTGTGCAAGGACACTCCACTTTCACGGCAGCGAATTGCTACGAGTTTACCGACAGCAATTTTAAGCTCAGTGGACATGCAGTTCTTACGGATGCCCCCAGCTCCACCTGGTGTCGTGCTCCGGGATCTGTGGAGGGCATTGCCATGATGGAGAACATCATTGAGCACGTGGCATTTGAGATCCAAAGGGATCCTGCAGAGGTGCGCTTGGCCAACATCAGCAAGAAGAGCAAAATGGTGACTGTGCTGCCGGATTTCCTCAAGTCAAGGGAGTATTACGGCCGTAAAAAGGAGATCAAAACCCACAACGCGAACAACCGATGGATCAAACGCGGCCTTGGCCTGTCGGTGATGAACTTTCCAGTTATATACATTGGGCAATTCCCGGCCACAGTGGCCATCTACCATGTGGATGGTACAGTCGTGGTTACCCATGGTGGCATAGAAATGGGACAAGGTAGACTGAGTTTTGTAAAGATTCCTCATTGAATTGACTCTCCTTTCCATCTCGATAGGCATGAACACGAAGGTGGCCCAGGTGGCCGCCTACACCCTGGGCATTGACTTGAGCTACATCAAGGTAGAATCCTCGGACACCCTCAATGGAGCCAACTCGATGGTCACCGGATACACCATCGGCAGCGAGAGTGTCTGCTATGCGGTCCGCAAGATCTGTGAGACCCTCAACGCCCGCCTGAAGCCGGTGAAGAAGGCCAGGGCCAGTTGGGTGGACACTGTGGAAGCTGCCCATGCCCAGTCTATCAACCTGGTGGCCTCGGATCACTACAAGACCGGTGACATGCAGAACTATCACGTGCTGGGACTGGCTCTCTCAGAAGTGGAGATGGATGTGCTCACGGGAAACATCCTGATCCGGCGGGTTGACATCCTAGAAGACGCAGGTGACAGCCTGAGTCCCTGGATCGACGTCGGCCAGGTGGAGGGTGCCTTCGTTATGGGCCTGGGCTACTGGCTCAGCGAACTGCTCATCTACGAGGGCGACAACGGCCGCCTGCTGACCAACCGCACCTGGAACTACAAGCCCCTGGGGGCCAAGGATATCCCCATTGATTTCCGCGTGGAGCTGGTGCACAGTCAACGCCCCAGTGGAGCCGGATTCATGGGCTCAAAGGCCACCGGCGAGCCGCCGTGCTGTTTAGCCGTCAGCGTGATTTTTGCCCTGCAGCAGGCCTTGCAATCTGCCCGCCAGGATGCAGGCTTAACGCGGGAGTGGCTTCGCCTGGGGGCACCCACAACGCCGGAGACCTTGTTGCTTAACGCCGGCCATCAAGTGGCGGAATTCAAGCTGAAGTAAAAACACTTTAAACTGTTTATTTATATTAATTCATTTAACAAAGCACAATATTGAAGCATAGGTTGCATTTTATTTTTCTTTAACCACTTTAATTTTCTTTGGAATTCAATATAAATAAATTCCTA
This sequence comes from Drosophila ogumai, assembly GCA_018904815.1. Classification (NCBI taxonomy): domain Eukaryota; kingdom Metazoa; phylum Arthropoda; class Insecta; order Diptera; family Drosophilidae; genus Drosophila; species Drosophila ogumai. The sequence continues at coordinate 1,739 of JAEIIJ010017049.1, read as the reverse complement.
AAAATATTCAAATATTTCAACAAATATTTCAATAGAATGCAAAACAGAGAACAATATTTGTTTTCCATAAAATAAATTAAATTATTAGATTTAATTTATATTTAAAAGCTTCATTTTTAAGTTTATCTTTTGGATGCAAAACCTCAGCTCAGTTAAAAAATTAACTTAAAAAAAAACGAGCTTTCATGTTGATTAGTTTCACTCAAAAGCTTGATTTTCTAGTTTTTGCTGGAAGTTATTTTCAAAGTAAAAAGCTTTTGAAATAATTTATTTGTTTAAAAAAGCTGTGAGAGCAAAAATATATATGTCCAAATATATATATATGTATATATTTATGCCGGCCGGCTCACTCTCTATTTTTTACCACCTCTGTCTCTCTTTTAATTTTAGTCCACACGTGATTCAGTTTGTTTCTATTTTTTTTATATTTTTTCTGGGCTAAAAAAAATTATAAACAGATTAGGAAGGCTACCCATTTTGCATAGTCATTATAATACAAACGAGGCAACAAAGTATAATAATGCACTGAAAGCTCAGTGGATACGATTACCAGAACATGCAATCGTTAATACGTTAATCATTATTTTAACTTCATAATGAAGTCCCTCGCTTTTCATTGTTTATTATATAATACGTCAGCAGTGAAGTTATAAAGGTAATGAAGTTCTTGGATAAAGTTGTGAACACGCTTCAGATATAATATCTTAATATCAGGCTTATTCATTTAGCTTCCGATGCTAATTCCTTTATGTATTTGAATAAAGATTGAGAATCTTACTAGGCGTAGGCAGTCTGCCTGAAATATTTGTTTAGATACAAACAGAAACATTTCGCATAATAATATTAATACTGGAAGGAGGGTATCCAATGGTTCAGTATGGCATATCTGTGCCACTTTTCTCTTTTATTTTTATTTGCTGTTCCCGCAGTTATCGTGACTACTGCACAGCTGCCGAAAATCGGAGAGCGAAGCTACATACCACCAGTCCGCCGGCAGTTGTTCGCCATAGAGGAGCTGAGCCCCGACGAACTGCAATTAACGTTGATCGTCAAGCACGAAACCCAACGCAAACGGTTGTTACGTCCAAACGGAGCTCGATTGTGTTTCAAAAGTGACTCCTGTTTGCTGACTGCTGCCAAGAATATCGCAATCGGAGAACGGCGACTTTGATCTGATTTCGCGATCAGTTGAACAACAACACCCGTGGCGAACGGAGGCACCAGTGAGCAGCAAGTGGAAAATAATGGAAATCCTAGGCAAAAGTCAAACTAATTGAACTACTTTTTTATTTATAGAAAACACTTCCCAGCTGACATTTAGATATTCGTTTGCTGTTGAGAAAACACGCGAAATGACTACGAAATTCACCATCAACGGATTGCCTTACACGGGTGAGTGGATTTAATTAAGTTTAGCAAGGGTAAACCACTCAAGCCACAGTAGTATACAATAATACTTTTAGAGCTCAGCTTTAATTCGTAAAAAAGTGTTACATAGACCGACCATTAGATTCGCTGGTTCCATGAGAACAAAACCAACATTGTATATTTCGGTATCAAAGAACTGCGATTAAAAAAGCTGAGGAGCAATCAAATTAGAATGCAAATTAAACTCCCATTGTTTATTGTTCTTCAACGTACCCATCCAACTGGTTTCTGTACTTGCTTTTAAGTATAAGTAATGGCATATTCCCCAATTCCCCAGTGAATCTGACCAATCTTCCGCCGGACATCACGCT